>CM019170.2:8755417-8796030 GCA_009739505.2 Apolygus lucorum | reverse complement strand
AAATTCGATTCCGAAATCATTAGGTCGTGGGAGATAATGTTTTTCCACAAAACTCTAGAAAAATACAACGTTTTTTGCATTATTAATCCTACTTAACCTTCAAGCGTTTTCATGATACTGCATTTCGAGATGGTAAATTTGTATTTAGTCTGTCCTCCGTATGTCACGAGAACCCGTTCTAATCTGATTTCGTTGTTATCAACATGGAAAATACAGATGTCATGTTGATTAAAGTCAATTTAATGCAATTTTTTATCCATCCCGGTTCACACCACCGTCCACAAAATTTATAATCAGTTATAACCGAGAACGAAATTGGTAGCCAACATCCCAAACATTATGCACGTGGAACATAACCTAACCTCCAAACGGTTCATATACTGCAGTTCGAAAATAAATTTGTTTAAGTCCGTCCTCCATATGTCACGAAGGGACTGAAACCCGTTCTATCTGATTTTGTTGCGAGAAAGATGGAAACATACGGATTTCATGGCGATAAAGTCAATTTAATGCAATTTGTTTTATCCCTTGCGGTTGAAACAACCGTCCATAAAATCGTCATAACCGAGAACGAAATTGCTAGCCAAAATCCCAACTATTAAGCACGTGGTACATAACCTCCAAACGGTTTCATATACTGCATTTCGAAAAATAAATTTGTTTAAGTCCGTCCTCCATATGTCACGAAGGGACTGAAACCCGTTCTATCTGATTTTGTTGCGAGAAAGATGGAAACATACGGATTTCATGGCGATAAAGTCAATTTAATGCAATTTGTTTATCCCTTGCGTGGTTGGAAACACCGTCCATGAAATAAGATACAACCGAGAACGAAATTGTAAGCGATCCCAATCATCCTCCAAGCGTTTATTCAAGAAAAGTTTGCTTTGAAAGTATGTCTCCTTTGATGTAGTGACGTTTGCTTTGTTGAATTCAATCGTGAAAACAAGGTAAAATTGTTAATTTATTGATGATATAACCATTTGAAAATGTTGGTAAATATTCACTTGGTGATTCAACCGAGACCGAAATTATTTGGTGGCAGTGGTGGGGCAATCCGTATATAAACGCGCGTGCAACTACCCCGATACCCACTTCCAGTTTACAACTTCTCACGTGTCACGTCCTATAACGCTCTCTTTTTTTATTATACTCAACTCATTATCATCTTCATCTTGGTTGTGACTTGTGTTATAATATTTTCTTGATTGAGTATATTGGTTCTCCCTCTCCCTCTGATATGAGATGTGACAGGCATGTTGGCTGAATGGGGCCTCTCAGCTGCGACTATCGAAATTTTCCGAGGTGAGCTACTTCCTACAATATTATTACCTATTGCTCATTAATATTAAGTAAATTAGGCACACAACTATTACTTTTGCTCATTTATTTTATGTAAATTAAGCACACCTATTCATTATGAACTCGGGCGACCGTCAAAACCCCCACGTGTTGAGAGAGGTGTATCAGAATCCCCCCGGTCGAGTTCGCAGAGTATCCCCCCGTCAAAACATGAGTACAGTGATCTCGAAATAGTGATTAAAAAAAAGTCCTAGTGTGCAGGACTTTTGTATTTTTACAAGCTTTTATTTAGTTTCACCTGTCCCGTTTGCCAGTTTGTTTGCAGTAAAATATTTCAAGTTAAATTTGATCCACTTCCCGGTTTTCTATTGAGCTAAAATTTTTCAGGTATGTATAAATCGGATCACAATGCAATATTACCACATAAGGGGGTGCATATTAAGGGGTGGGGGTGGGAAGAGGGTTACCCGTCGAAATATCGACGTAAAATTTGTCCATTTTCTCAGTTTTTTTTTCGTGTAATCTAATTTTCCGCATCTATCCGTTAAAATTATATAAATGTATAATAAAATTAGGTAAAGAAAAAAAAAACATTTTATTATTCGTTAATCAGTAAAGTGAACTTAAAAGTAAAAAATTACTCAAATAAGAAAATTAAACTTTAATTATTAAATGTTACCGTTTTTATCAAAGTCCCAATTTTATAAATAAAAGTGTGTTACATTTTGATGGTACAAATAAAACATTTAGCACCATCTTTTGCCTCTTGCTATCACAATGTAACACGCTTGTGTTTATAAAATTGGGGCTGTGATAAAATCGGAAAGGTTTAATAATTAAGTGGATAATATTTCTTATTAGTTATTTTTTTATAAACTTTTTAGTTCACTTTATCAAAAATAATAAAAACTTGTTTTTAAAAGGTTCAAGGTGCGTTTCAAGGTACGTAGAATCCAAACGCTGCAAATTATTACACAATGGTTTATTTTTTATTTTTTTCTATATAGATCACTCGTCTGCAAAGCCACCAACCATCCAACATGAAGAAAAACATCGATCGCCTTTCGGTCAGCTTTAATTTGAACGGAGATTAGGCTCTCTTTTGCGAGTCACACTCGTGTTTCTGATTTATCGTACGTCCAAACTTTAAATTCTCGTAGTGAGCGAACGGTTTGTCCTACAGAGCTCCGGGTGGTCTCAAAAAATTTTGAAAATTCTATAGAATCTTAAATTGAAGGGAAAACAATACCTTTATACAAAATTTTTTGAGTTAGGGCGTTTTCAAAATTTCAAATTGATTTTGGAACCCTTAGGAGTGACCTACATCAACCAAAATCTTCGGGGCACAACTAGACCACAAATGGAGCCTACATACCAAATTTCATCAAAATCGGTCTATGCTAAGTGGCAAAAGTGCCGCTTACGGCGTACGGCCAAATTTTTATTCGATTTTTGGATTCTACGTAGTACCTTGAAACGTAAACCATCAAATTTTGAGGGGGTGTTAAAAATTGTTTTTCTTGGTCGATTCCAAAGGTTCATTATTGAAAATAATAAACCAAAATCGAATAAAAAATGTTCCGTCCGTCCGCCGTCCGCCGCACGTGGCACTTTTTTAGTTACCACGGACCGATTTTGATGAAATTTGGTATGTAGGCTCCATTTGGGGTCTAGTTGTGCCCCGAAGATTTTGGTTGATTTAGGTCACTTGTAAGGGTTCCAAAATCAATTTTGAAATTTTGATAACGCCCTAACTCAAAAAATTTTGATATAAAGGTATTGTTTTTCCTTCAATTTAAGATTTTATAGAATTTTTAGAATTTTTGAGACCATCCGGAGCTCTGTAGGACAAACCGTTCGCTCACTACGAGAATTTAAAGTTTGGACGTACGATAAATCAGAAACACGAGTGTGAATCGCAAAAGAGGCTAATCTCCGTTCAATTAAAGCTGACCGAAATGCGATCGATGTTTTTCTTCATGTTGGATGGTTGGTGGCTTTGCAGACGAGTAATCCATATAGAAAAATAAAAAATAATAAACCATTGTGTAATAATTTGCAGCGTTTTTAATTGTCAGTCACTTCTAAGGGGTGAAAAATAGGGGATGAAATTTTCAAAACGCCCTAGCTCAAAAAACTCAAATGTAACGGTATTGTTTTTTCATCAATTTAAAATAGAACTGAATTTTTAGAATCGAATGAGATCAACCAGAGCTCTGTAGCTCCTTAGAGATTTGAAGTTTGGACTGATGATGGCCTTCGTAAATGCGTCCCTGTGATCGTCAAATCCGCCGAAAAACTGCCAGAGATCGAGGTATCATACGGATATACCCATCCTCAACGCAGCTCTCTCCTGCTACCGCAACAAACAAAGTGAGCACATCGATGTTGTTTTTCATCCTGTCTTTTTTTATGTTTCTAACCAACATTTCTCCCAGTTTAGGGAATTTTCGAAGCATAATGACACCCCCAGTGCAATGCAGTAACAAATACGACCACCCTTCTATTTGGATCACTGGTTTCCATCAATAGTACCTACCAACATCATTATTCTCCATTATCCCTCTTTCTCAAATTTCAGCTTCCTGCGTTGAATAGGATTGAAAATGGCTTCGAAGATCACTCAGCTGATCAGTGATCCCTCAGGCGTCTTCAGCATTCGAGCTCCGAAGCCATTTTCAATCCTATTCAACGCAGGAAGCTGAAATTTGAGAAGGAGGGTTAATGGAGAATAATGAGGTTTGTAGTTACTATTGATGGTACCAGCGATCTATACAGAAGAAGGGTGATCTATACAGAAAATAATGAACCATTGTGTAATAATTTGCAGCGTTTTTGAATACTACGAACCCTGAAACGTAAACCATCACATTTTAACGGGGAGGGGTCATTATTTTCCATTAACCCTCTCTCTCAAATTTCAGTTTCTTGGGATGAGTAGGAGTAAAAATGGCTTTGGAGCTCACTCAGCTGATCTGTGATCTCTCAGACATCTTCAGCATTCTCTCTTGACCCTCCCTCTCGAATTTTAGCTATCTGCGTTGAATAGGAGAGAAAATGGTTTCTATACAATGGACGTTAACTTGCGATTCACACTCATATTTCTGATTATCATTAGTCCTAACCGCCAAGGACCACTGAGGGAGCTAGCTGTTGGTCCTACAGAGCTCCTTGTATTCTCATTCGATTCTAAAAATTCCACTTTTGGTTTATTATTTTCAATAATAAGCCTTTGGAATCGAGAAAGAAAAAAAAATTTAACCCCCCCCCCCCCTCAAAATTTGATGTTTTACATTCCAAGGTACGTAGAATCCGAAAATCGAATTAAAACATTCCCGTCCGTCCGCCGTACGCCGTACACGGCACTTTTCTTAGCAACACTGGAGCGATTTGGTTCAAATTTGATATATATATGGGGCTCCATATATGGGCTCCATTTGGGGTCTAGTTGTGCCGCGAAGCTTTTGGTTAATGTCAGTCACTTCTAAGGGGTGAAAATTAAGGGTTGAAATTTTCAACAGTGCCCTAGCTCGAAAACTCTCGAAATAAAGGTATCGTTTTTTCACCAATTTTAAATAGTATTAAATTTAAAAAAAATTTTGAGACCACCCGGAGCTCTGTAGGACAAACCGTTCGGTCCCTACGAGTACTTGAAGGTTTTCCTTCGATAAAACAGAATCATGAGTGTGAATCGCAAAAGAGGTCTAATCTCCGTTCAGATTTTATCTGACTAAAATGCGATCGCTGTTAATTTCTTCAATTTGTAGACAGTTTTGCCTACTGCGTAACCAGTAATCAAATTTCCATATGAAGCTTTCTATTTTTCGAATCGAGTGTGAAGCGTTTAGTTCTTTCTGATAAACTTGATTGTGAAGGTGTGAAGCCAGTATGGTGTGGTAGGTAGTACCTAGCTGGTAGGTAAAAAAAAGTTGGTAGGTAAAAAAAAATGTTGGTGGGTAAAAAACGCTGCAAATCATTGCTCAAAGGTTTATCATTTCTGTATAGATCACCCTTCTGTATAGATCACTGGTTGTCCATCAATAGCACCTACCACCATCTGTATTCTCCCTTGACCTTCCCTCTCAAATTTCAGCTTCCTGCGTTCAATAGGATTGAAAATGGCTTCGGAGCTCACTCAGCTGATCAGTGCTCTTCCAGGCGTCTCCAGCATTCGAGAAGATCTTCTTCACTCTTCAGATCACTGATCAGCTGAGTGAGCTCCGAAGCCATTTTCAATCCTTTTGAACGCAGGAAGCTGAAATTTGAGAGGGAAAGTCAAGGGGGAATACAGATGGTGGTAGGTGCTATTGACGGAGAACCACTGATCTATACAGAAGGGTGATCTATAAAGAAAATAATAAACCTTTGGGCAATGATTTGCAGCGTTTTTTGAAGAAAAAAAACATTATATTCAAAGTTTTCGAGATAGACCGTTTTAAAAATGTCATTTTCTTGTTTTCACCCCTTAGAAGTGACTGATAATAACCAAAATCTTCGCGGCACAATTAGACCCCAAATAGAGTTAATTGTGCCGCGGACGGCGTACAATTTTTTTCAACACAATGTGTTTTTACGGAGTTTTAACGGTTTTCTTGCTCAATTCCAAAAGTTCATTATTGAAAATAATAAACCAAAAATGCGAAAAGAACAGTTAGTTCCCCCTCCCCCCACCCCCTCTTACCACCAATGATGCAAGCTGTGTAAATACGTAAAACCTAATGCTACTTCCTGTGTTTCAGCGGACGAACACGAACGCTCCGCAAACGCCAGGTTGTATCAAAGCGCGATCCTTCATCGCCTTCTTCGAAACTCCTGAGCAGAAGGGGGCTCACCATCAGGAGCTGATATTGGCCAATAGTGGCTTTGTCCAGCCTTATATTGCTGTTTTGGGTAATGTTTATAACATATAACAAGTATTTGTCAGAGTTTTCGATTTCGAATACATAACCGATAATTTATTGACAGGAGTGGAGCTCTGCTTCAAAGTGTTTTACACTTTCAATTTGAAATACACGTTGGAGTATGAACACATTTGGATTTCTATTCAAAAGCTCTTTTACAATATTCCTAGATCTACAGTAACTCCCGAAAGAGCCGCTTACTTAGCTACTGTGATTTACGAGTTTTTGGATTTGTATTTTCCCCTTTGCAATGAAATTGGTGACAAAACTGCTACGTTGCAACCCAAATTTCACTTTTTAACGCACAACCCTACTATGATGATGAGGCACGGCCCACTTAACGCACTCTCTAGCATGCGTTTTGAGTCGAAGCACACAGTTATCAAAGCAGCAGTTACCTCAATTCGCACCTCAGTCAACACTCCAAAATCAACTGCTGATAAACACCATTATCAACTGAACAGTCTTTTTTTCAAAAATGAACTCCCGCCTGCTGTGAATGTATATGGTAAAACTATGTTTATACCTCCTAACGAACTTATCCAAATCTGCCACTCTCTCAATGTTCCACTGTGTGATGATTTGAAATTGGTCGAGTTTGTTACAACCGCTTCCAACGTGTATTTCACCTCTGGTTACGTGCTATGCACAAATATAGACGAAAACGGAAATCCTAACTTCATACTTATCACACATTTGTATTGTAACGAAAACACTAACGATGTGTACGTTAGAGGCTACAATCTCATTACGTTAGGGTTTGTCGAGCACTTCCGTGCATACGAAGTTGTTAAAGTCAAATTGAAGCCTTCAGCTCGCTACCAGTTGCTGGATTTCCCTTTCCAATCACTTTAACTAAGGCTAATGATGGAACTGTCTATGTAACAATGAGAAACACTTATTAAGGGGTGCAATTTTGAAATGTTATCATTATTACTAGGTAATACTTAATTTGTAAATTGTACCTAAAGCTTTACTTTATGATATTAAAATGTTTAAGTTAAAATTTATTTATTTATTTACAAACAATACCTTACCATGTAAAGACAAGGCATTAAAATAAAATTACTCATTAATAACATACCCTGTTGTTATCTATGGAACCTATTAATGACATCAATTTACAAAAGTTGTATTTGGGTATAAAAAGAAAACAAGTACTTAAAAGGTTGGCTTTTTAGCTAGTAACAGAATTTGTTTTGTAGTATTTTCAAGATTTCTTCATATAGGGTACTTCTGTATTTCTTGTTTTATTCGCTTGTGACAATTTAGCTTTTCCTGCAAGAAGAAAATCAAAAAGGGTGGCTTTCTGGCGGATAACAGTACCTACTGTCTTTTTCAGATTTTCAAGATTTCTTCGTTTTTAATGTTGTATTGTTCTTGTTTTAATCAGTTCTGTCAATTTGCTTATTTGTACGCATTTGAATTAGAAATTGTACTAATTGACAACCTACTATAAGGACAACCTAGACAGAACACGGAACGACCTAGACATTCAATAGGAACAACCTATACTTTTACTCGAGTTTACCTAGACAGAAAACGGAACGACCTAGACATTTGATAGGAACAACCTATACTTTTACTCGAGTTTACCTAGACAGAAAACGGAACGACCTAGACATTTAATAGGAAAGACCGAGACTTATACTCGAGGCAACCTAGTCAGAAAACGGAAAGACCTAGACATTTAATAGGAACAACCTATACTTTTACTGGAGCCAACCTAGATAGAAAGTGCAAGAACCGAGAGATTTAATAGGAACAACCTATACTTTTACTGGAGCCAACCTAGATAGAAAGTGCAAGAACCGAGAGATTTAATAGGAACAACCTATACTTTTACTGGAGCCAACCTAGATAGAAAGTGCAAGAACCGAGAGATTTAATAGGAACAACCTATACTTTTACTGGAGCCAACCTAGATAGAAAGTGCAAGAACCGAGAGATTTAATAGGAACAACCTATACTTTTACTGGAGCCAACCTAGATAGAAAGTGCAAGAACCGAGAGATTTAATAGGAACAACCTATACTTTTACTGGAGCCAACCTAGATAGAAAGTGCAAGAACCGAGAGATTTGATGGGGAGAACCGTTGAAGAAAGGAATGTACCCTAGCAAAATAAGGCAGGCAACCTTGATAATAAAGGGACGCAACCTAGAAAAAATTGGAGGCAACCCAGTGGAAAATACTCCAATTATTGAATACTAGGTTGAATCACCCTGGTTGTAAATTATTTGTGCATTAAATTGGCGGTTAGAACTTTTTGCTTCTAGGTTGCTTCACCGTCCACGAAAGTAAAACCCGATTATAAACTAGGATTATAATAACCGAGACATTAATAATAAGTTATGCAATTAACCGTGACTCTTAATTCATCGTTAGCAACCGTGACCTGAAAATCCGGGGGCGGCACATTTTAATTCACTGTTAAATACAAGTTGAGTCTAACCTAGAAATTAAATCCGGGGGCGGCACATTTAATTTCACGGTTGTAGCTTCAACCGTGACTTTAAGTCCTTTAAAATCACGGTTGATTGCATTTTGTGGTCGGTAAATTCACAGGTATTTTCAGTCTCGGTTAGATGATATACAACCGTGACATTAAAAAGATCCACCCGTGACTGAAAATACATTAAATTCTAGGTTGGCAGGATAGGACCTAGCAAAAAATCGTGTTTTAACCGAGAAAAGGCCCTTTTTTTTTCTCAGTGTAGGAAATTTAGAGAAAGGATAAAAGAGCATGAGAACAATTTTAGGGATAACAAAGGTTATTCTGCCTTTGCGAATCACCTAAGAGAATCCAATCATAACTTTAGTTTTGATCTAACAAATGGACAGTACATCGAATTTCCTCATTTTTGCCTGAAGGGAGGTATGTTGGACGTGCTTGAAAAGTTCGAGATACTTAAGAGTGATAGGTCTGGTAAATGTCTGAATGAGGTGGTCCCTCAACATGTTTCACCGTTGATGAGTTCCTTCCTACAAGGTATGACTTTCTCTATCTCGACCAATGGGATTCAAGCTCCCTTTCACTTGTGACCGTATAAGCTATGCTCCCTGTGATGTAGTACCTTCAGTTATTGTTTGTTACTGATGATGACCTAACCGTCGAAATCGATTTAACCTGTAAGTCATTATTTTTGTGGAAATAGACAGCGTTCTATTTAACTACGTGTTTATTAAAATGGTTTTCCACAATCTCGTCGCGCGATTCTATTCGTACATGGGAGTGTGGTAGTTAGGATGATCACCCGGCCCGAAACCAATAATCATCACCGAAGGGAGGGTAGAGTGTCGGGAAAGGCGAGAATAGGGACGCTACGATACCACCCAAGTATCAATACTCGTTTCGATACGATATTTAATTATGCAATATCAATACCCAATATTATTGGAAGAAAAGTATCGGTATTTCGAATTTTCGGATCAAAAATATCAATACTGTTGATACTAACGATAGGTACTTCAATCATGTTTGAAAACGCAGCAGATTATTATACAAAGGTTTACTAATTTTTCTCTGTAAATCAGCCTTTTGAAGAAAAAACTCGATTTTTTCGAGTCTAACAATAATTTTTTGGGCACAACTAAACCCCGAATCATCTTTCTTCAGGAAATAGTATAATTATTCAGGTTAGAAACGAGGAAGACATACGATCAGCGTGCTATCTCGCGGGATAAAATTCCAACCTGTGTGAAGTGTAACTGTGATATCAAACACTTTCTGAAACGTAAGCTTTATTAGACGAAAGTTCGCATAATACAAATTGAAAAGAAATTGCAATTCATAAAGTATAATTCGTTGCAATGGTAACGAACATATTCTTCATGGATTTTGTAAAAGAGGAGATGATGACTATCGCTCATATACCTGGAAAACCTTGTAAGTCTGATAAGGATATATTCTGATAGAGGATCTGCGATCCCTCGCAAAATCTCTCGTGTGCAGACCAAACCGTTTTTCCCCCAATCAGCTGGAAAAAAAACCCGTAAATCACAGGTCCTTCCAGATCGGAACGAATACCCTGTATAAGTCTGTGTTCCACCATTGAGGAAGGTGTTGCTCCCCGCCGGATCCGTAAAAAGTAAGTATTATTCAGTGTTAAACTACTAGTCACGTATTTTCATTAAATTTCTGTAGACTACTTTACCAAATCTATGGAGCCTATGCGTCAGGAAACGTGGATTTAGGGTGAACGAACGAGAAAAATCCATAGAAACAAGCTACATTTCATTCCATGCTGACTTTCGCATAGGAAAATGTGGCAGACTCACACGCTTTTCCTACGCATTTTTCTCATATTTGTGAATTATTAACATTATTATTTTTTTAAATTTCCACAGTTTCATTTGAAACTGCTGCTCGTACCTAGAGAACTTATTGAATACTCCACAAAGGCACTTACCTAAATACTTTTCCCCCTAATTCTCAAAAATCGAAGTGCATTAACTTTAAATACCTTGTGACACGAATAATTGTATTTTGTTGTTGCTTCTCTGCTTTTAAAAAATTGTAAAGGTACGTGATCACTTTGGAGGGCCAACCAAGTTTTGGTCCCCAGAATATCAATAAAGATTGAAACATTTTGAGAAAACGTGCTAATAATAAAAATTTTAAATAAAGTTTGACGGAGCAGTTTTTAATTTTAACCCATTAGTGCTGCAAAAATCTAACAGAAAACCGCTGTAGGGTATGAGGAAAAACTCGTTTGTCTTAGAATCGGCTTCATATAAGTTATTCTCTCTATTCAAGCTGTTCAAGCCATTGATTCCTTCAGTCGATCAATACTGAGTCGCATGATGGTCGATTGCTCCCCTCAAACTTATTTGGATAATTTTTATGAAGCTTTTTCTGGCTCCTGAAAAGTTGACCACTTCGGACTTACGAGGTATATGAGCGATATATCACATTTTCCCCCGCTCAATGTTTAGAGCACGTAGCTATTCAGATAATCTGGCAGCTTTCTTATCCTCTGTGGCGTTGCCTCCGGTGGTTATTCCAGTCTGGGAGTAACCAACTTCAAATCTTGAGTGCTGGGCATTGGAGAAGGAATTCTGATTCTGGAATTGGTGAAGAAGATGACGGAGGTGGGCTTGATTTTCCTGCTCCACAGTCCATTTGCGTCTCTCCTCGTGGTGCCAACTATTGTTTGTGCGAGACAGTGGACTCTCTCCCATCTGAAAATCGCACAAGCGCATATTGGGGGTTTGCTTCGACTAATTCTGCTTCGTCAACAAGGAGGTCGGTTGGGCGATCGGCGGGGGTGGATAAAAAAACGCTCGTGGGGTGTGCAGTTCGTTGTGGTTGAGAGATATCGAGACCTTTGGATTTCAAGGCCAGAATGATGGATTTCTATATGATTTCGTTGTATCTCTCAACCAACCCATTTCCAGCGGGATTGTAGAATGTCTTTGAGCTTGTGGCAATCCCAAGTCCATGAAGATATACAGTGAGTTCTTTGGAAAGACACGAAGTTCCACGGTCAGAATGGATGTAGCTCGGAGTCCCAAATAAAGATAACAGGTCGTTGAAACAATGGATGAGAGTCTCTAAGGCCATATCTTTCCATGGGTATGAGAATGGAAAGCGTGAAAATGCATCATGTTGAGCATATATCGACTGGTTGACGGTAGAGGGCCCTTATAATCTTCGTTGAGCCTTTCAAAAGGGGCAGTAGCTTTGATGAGATGTTGATTGGAGTTTTTGAAGTATCTAGGTTTGATTTCAGCACAAGTTGGGCAAATAGAGATAATTTTCTTGATTTCGTCAATTCCATATGGTAAATTTTTGCTTCTGGCCCAGTGGCACATCCGAGTAATTCCAGGGTGACAAAGCATTGTATGTAACTCATAAAAATTTTATGAGTTGAGTTGAAAATAAGGTTTATCTTGAGAACTCAAAGCTCCACAAATCCGGGAAAAAGCATCGGCACTCTGATTTTCTGAACCAGGGCGATATTGAATGTTGAAAGAGTAAGGAGACATCTCAAGTCGCCAACGAAGAATCTTGTCATTTTTTATTTTGCTGGAAAGTTTGGAGTTGAAGACTAATGATAGAGCTTCCTGATCAGTGATTACATAACTAATTTAAAATAGTAAAAAGTTAAAAATAAAATAAAAGTAAAAATACGGTTTTAGAGGGAGTCTTTATCTGGTGGGACA
Source organism: Apolygus lucorum (assembly GCA_009739505.2). NCBI lineage: Eukaryota > Metazoa > Arthropoda > Insecta > Hemiptera > Miridae > Apolygus > Apolygus lucorum. Next base: position 8,783,660 of record CM019170.2, on the reverse strand, counting down.
CCCTGATACAAGAGCGTTGATCGTTGTGGGAGTTATGAAAGTAATGTGAAGCCTCACACGAGATTCCCTTCGACAAGTGAAGTTATGCCAGATAAAAGGACCATCGTTGAGAAACTGTACATGGCGATTGGATGACCCGAGCAATCAGAAGGCACGTGGGTGGAAGAAGCCCCTGAGGGATGATCCGGACTTCCTGATACAATCTCGACCCCTTTCGACACCCTAAATAAAGACTTCCCGGCTCTAAAGATGACTGTAACCGCGTGAGACGGGAATCGAAAACGTTCGGTGGAAATGGAAAAGCCCCCCCCCCCCCCCCCTTCACCAAATCGAACTATTCTGATAAGATATTGGATAGACAAAAAGACAAAAATGCTTCAAAAATTAATTTTAAAAAATAATAATAATTAATAGTAATAATGATAAATTATAATTATCATGTATGTCTATTTATCACCAATTTGCAAAGGACACGGGTTTTCCAGTTTGCCAAAACTGCCGTTGAAATGAAATATTAGTTCAGTTCGCTTTCTGGTTATTGAGAACAAGAAGGATTCACTTTCAAGTTTATTTCGACAGAAAGTTTCTACCCGCTAAAATTGTTGAGGAAGTTCAAAAGAGGGATACATGAAACTCGATTCGAAGCAAGACCACATGATCAGCCGATCCTGGACTGGACTTTTGGCCTACTTCTGTCTGTGAAAGTTTCATGTGGGATTCAGAATTCTGACTGTAAACTGCTAGTTCTTCGTCGGTTCCTTTGATTGATTCAAACTGACCCAAAAGGGTAGAAGTTGATCCAACTCAGAGGAGTTAGAGTTCCAACCCATTGAATCAGGTTTCCTTCCTAACCTTCCTCCCCTACGTTTCAGTGAAAACCAAATAATGTGAAGAGTATAAAAGGGGTAGTTTTAGGAGAACAAACGTGAAGTTGAACCACTTTTTATTATTATCGAAAATCGGGGCAACTGACGGGAGAGGACATTGATGATTCAGTTTTCGTATCTTTCTTGGTCAATTTTCTGGAGACTTCCAGGACTCCTCAGGGAGAAGAATTGAGGACGGGAAGTCTTCCTCTATCGGTGCTTATTCAATTACATCTCTCTTTTTTTCTTTAAAAAAATAAAAACCGCTTCAGTTCTCGAAGAGACAATTAAGTCTCGAAGGTTTACTCGTTTAAAATACGGGAGTTTAATGTATTCGGAAACGTTAATCCAGGGTAGGTATAAAGTTAAATCGGATAAAAGGTGGAGTTGTGAAAGATAAATGGGTCTTTACCGGGTAAAGAGGTTCGGGAGAAGTTTTCCGCTGAACGAGGCAATTATTTTCGTTCGTACCTACGCGTTGAGCGGGAGGAAATTAATTTTGAGGTCCGTTGAAGAAAAAATCTACGAAACAAGTCCGAAGTACTTTTACAAGGAGATTTACAGAGCGTACAGTGATTTACGATTGGGTGGGTGGAGGCGGGGTGTTGAATTACGGGTTTAACGATAAACTCGAGTAGAACACTGCGGGTTTTTTTTTAAGTTGAACGTTAGAATTGCATGGGAGTTACGGCAAGACCACTCCGTGGCGTCGCCGCCCGCCTCTCGGTCGGAGGAGGTGTATTTATCAACGCCACTATGCCCTCTTTATTCCTTCATTCTATCTTCCATGCTTTACACCTCTTCCATCGAATATCCCACCCCGAATTCAGAATGTCTAGAATGTTTAGACATAGTAAATACAACATCGACACTTCAAAGCGCAAAGGCACTATGTCCAAAAATGTCCCTTCTGAGATAAAAGGGTCAGTGACATCGTAGGACCATACCCTTTCACAAGGACACATGATTGGAGCACCAAAAACTTTGAAAATGGCTTAAAAACAGAATCATTGAATAATAATGGTTCTATGTCCCCTCTCAATAAATCGTTAAATTTGGTGCTTTGTCCAAAAGAGGAATTCACAAGGTTCGATAATTCTATAAGATAGCTATAAAATGCAATCGTGTTGGGCTCGCTCCACACATTCGGGGTCGCACACTTGTAACCAAAGTGACTTTTGGTTTATTATTTTCAATAATGAACCTTTGGAATCGACCAAGAAAAAAAAATTCAACACCCCCTGAAAATTTGATGGTTTACGTATCAAGGTACGTAGATTCCAAAAATCTAATAAAAATTTGGCCGTCCGTCCGCCGTACGCGGCACTTTTGCCACTTAGCATTAACCGATTTTGATGAAATTTGGTATGTAGGCTCCATTTGAGGTCTAGTTGTGCCCCGAAGATTTTGGTTGATGTTGATCACATCTAAGGGTTCCAAAATCAATTTTGAAATTTTGAAAACGCCCTAACTCAAAAAATTTTGATATAAAGGTATTGTTTTTCCTTCAATTTAAGATTCTATAGAATTTTTAGAGTTTTTTGAGACCACCCGGAGCTTTGTAGGACAAACCGTTCGCTCGCTACGAGAATTTAAAGTTTGGACGTACGATAAATCAGAAACACGAGTGTGAATCGCAAAAGAGGCCTAATCTCCGTTCAAATTAAAGCAGACCGAAATGCGATCGACGTTTTTCTTCAAGTTGGTTGGTTGGTGGCTTTGCAGACGAGTGATCGATATAGAAAAATAAAAAATAATAAACCATTGTGTAATAATTTGCAGCGTTTTTTGGTCTAATTTTTCAGGCTGTAAGGCTATGTTCTATCCTAAATATTTCAGCATGCGGATCTTGAACGTAGTGAACCATATTTCCGTGACATTACAAGGAACATTTGAACAAGTAGTGTTTAATAACGTAACATGGGCACAAATACCTAACCATCGTGTGAAATGGTCATGGGAATTTAACATTGGACAATAAATTGACGACACAACAGGCTATTCGAATCAAACGGTCAAAAACATCGAAGAAAGTATTTTTATTAGTATTTTGAGCTCGTGGAATTTCGGTCGGGGAATATTGGAGATTACTGGACAACTCGGTAGTGAAGCAACATTCCCTGAGATAGTCGATTGCACGAAGAAAGCGATGGAAGAACGTCTCCAAGAAGCGCTATAAAACACTTGACAAAATGTTTGAACCAGGAGAAGGTATTATATCTTCTTGCATGAATGAAAAGCATCCTACCTACGATTGTGAGGAAGAAAAAACACCTCCGTCTCGAGTAGCTGGCAACTCCTGTGAAAAACTCTCAACATCGCCAACAAAGTCTAACGAAAATTCATTCATAAATGATTCTTACGGCCACCTTTATTCTCTAAGTGGCCCGTTTATTTGTAAGAGGAGAACATTAAACTGCATATTTCCCAGTATACAGGTGATTCCCGTTCTCCCATCAAGCTCAGTGATATAAGGCAGCCATATAAAAAGCATTACATTTGTACTGGAGCTCTACGCTGCTCCTACCATAAAGTGCTCTACGGCCACAGTTCCCACACCCCCTGGCAGTTCTCTCTCCCCAAGGAAATGCCTTCTACAGCCTTTGTCTCCATTTTCTACCTTCTAAACGACCGGTTTTTTCCTCGGTAATAACCGCGGATTTCAAAACCGCGAAAGCGCGAATTGCTCTTTTGAAAACAATTTAATTTACTACTTCCTTTAGTTGTTTTTTTGTTAGAAAATGTATTTAGCTCCCTCTGAGCGTGAATTTCACTCGAGCGTTAGTAATTCGCGACTTTCATCTGTTTCGTAAAGTCGTTTCCATGTGTATACAACTTGTAACAATTTTAGGAGGGCAAGTTCCTCTCTTATCCCGGGCTTTAAAGGTCCTGAGAAACGTTTGGTGGTTCTCATTTGAATTCAAATGAAACGAGTAATAAATGGTTGAAAACACATAAAACATAAACTCAAGTTTCAGTTCAAGCGTCAAACGCAATTTTAGAGTATCGATCTTCGACTACGGTTCCTGTTACTATTTTTTACAATGATGGCTAACTAATTTGTACAAAAACGCATTGTTGGCAATAACGGGGGTGAAAAGCTCGTTGGCAATGCAGGGCTAATAGCTTGTCTTCCTCCGGCAAAGAAAGAGCAGTCCTGCTGGCTCTGATTTGATACCTCGAGCTGTTAAGGTGTCGATTTCGTAAAGTGCATCCTCTCACAATCACCCGTTCCCCAGAAGATGAATGATGGATGCCCACAGTGTGGGTGTATTTGAGAGATCCTTCCGAGGGACCTGAGACAAGAAAGTCTAGCGACATTCCCATTGTGGTCAGATCTCCAGCAGACAGCCGTAAAATCGGTGTCTATCTCCAATTCCAAGCTATCTATTCGAGAGAGAGAAGATGAAGGGAATTATTCAAAGCGCCTTTGTGATGGAGATCGACCATTTCTCTTAAGGATCCCGAGTAGTACTTCGAATATAACAGAATCACAAACCACTTGCAATCTCGAGATTTCAACTAACCGATTCTCTTCGTTCCTTGATACCCCGTGACCGAGAAAATGGACTGCGGCGGGTTCTCCGCAATTGAAAAAATTTGATCAATTTTCCACTCTTTAAATTGGAAAAATTCAATTGGATTCAATTCAAAATTGGATCAATTTTCCACTCTTCAAATTGGAAAAAGTTGATAAATTTTCCACTCTACAAATTGGAGAAAGTAAATTAATTTTCCACTCATCGAATTGGAAAAACTTGGTCATTTTACCACTTCACAAATTGGAGAAAGTTGATCAATTTTCGACTCATCAAAATTGAGAAAGTTAGTCAATTTTGCACTCTTCAAATTGAAAAAAAATTGATTAATTTTCCACTCTTCAATTTTACAAAAATTGATCAATTATTTTCCACTCTTCAAATTGGAAAAAGTTGATCGATTTTCCATTCTTCAAATTTAAAAAAGTTGATCAATTTTCCACATTTCAAATTGGAAAAAGTTAATCAGAATGTCGTTCAGTCAAATTCTAAGGTTTGGAAGAATAATATGGACATAATTAGACTCCTTTGCAAAAACCAACTACGAAACTCACAGGGAATAATCTAAATTTTCTGTCAATATGTTCGAAATCATGAAATATTTTCAAATAGTTTTACACCTTAAAAGAGGTTTGCCTCAGAAAATAAGGACAGAAATTTCTTTGAAATGACGCAATACTTCTGAGGTTTCGCTGAAAATTACTATCGCCAATTTGTTCGACCTTTGAACCAGCAGAGTCTGGTCCTCGAGGTAAGAGAGTTAATTTAAACTAAACAAACTTTGAGGCTGCCCTGTAACACAGTAGTAGTGGAGAGGAAGGGGTACATAATGGCTGGCGACGCGGACTTCACCGAGATCAAAGAGAGCATCTGTACTCTGCAGAGTCATATAGGTAGATATTAATAAGAAATGTAGAGCAAGGTAGTTAGAGGAAGCTATGGCAGAGTTTTGACTTCATGTAGTTGGAACAGGTAGTTATTAACTCAAAAATGTAGGTAATCAATTACCCAAAAATTATTATGCATTAACTTTTTGAGTAAATAAGTAATTATTATACACAAAAAGGAATTAATTGCTCATAAATTAATCAACTGCTCCAATGACTGTAGTTGGTACTTCCAAAATTGAAGTAATTAGCCCAAAAATGTATAATAATTCAAAAGTAGTTGCTCTCCCTTCAATTTCCAATTACAATAGTTGGTCATGACTGACCAACTCTGGCTTCGACCTGGTGTAAATTTTGAAATTGTCCAGATTGAACAGGACAGGTGTTGGGGATCGAACGGTCTTTGAAACGACGGAAGCAGGAAACAAACAAACAAAACTCCGGTTAGGAAGGTAAATACCAATTTCGAGGGTCGCGAATCGAGTGGAGGAGCCTGATTGACGTTGAATCCCCTTTTAATCAGTTTCGGCATTATTACTTAATGATTGTGTTGTCCGAAGGTTCGAGGTCATCCACACCGATCGATGGAAGCATTTTGTTTGTATGAACGTTTTGGACCACATTTGAGACGAATGACTTTCCCGGTGGAAATATTTGCAGTATGTACTTTCAATCAACGTAATTCTTCCATCTCGAACCTTTGAGACACAATTCGAACACATTTTGATGGGTTTGAGTCGACAAAAAGCAATACGTTTGTGAAGTCGTTTGCCATTTTGTTGATGATTTTTACCTTTGGAATCGACCAAGGAAGAAACATTTTTAAACTCCCTCTCAAAATTTGATGGTTTATAGTTTAAGGTACGTTAGGGTGTCCAGCGATTCCCCGAAAAAAAAAAAATCCTTGAGTTTTCCAGAGTTATAAATAATGATCTAAAATATAAATAAATGTGATCATAATTTCTCAAAATGTGTCCATGAAGTTTAGATTGAAACTCCTGACAAACCTCAATGCGATGATCCTTTGTCATCGAACGAACGAACTGGCTGCAACCCTTCTCAAATCTCCTGATACGACCCAAGGTGTCACGGTCCTTTGGTCTGCCATACATGATAAATCGTAAAACAAAGATTGGAAAGGACAAGTCTTCAATGGGGTGGGCGCATGGGTCGGAAAAACTGTTTATTGTTATTTTTAATCTAAACTAGACCTCATTCTGAGAATTTTGACACCAACCGCGACCTTCTAGCGTGAGAAGACCTTTTTCTAAGATTTTTCAAAGTTTCGAATGTTTATGACGTCACAGTGGGCTGGGGGTCCCGCCCAGGGGGGAGGGGCACGTGACGTCATAAATATTCGAAACTTTGGAAATCTTAGAAAAAGATCTACGCATCCAAAAAAGAACGGCTGGTGTAAAAATTCTCAGAACAAGATCTACTTTCGATTGAAAATTTAAAAAAAAACGCTGCAAATTATTACACAATGGTATATTATTTTTCTATGTTGATCATTCGTCTGCAAAGCCAGCAACCATCCAACGTGAAGAAAAACATCGATCGCATTTCAGTCAGCTAAAATTTGAACGGAGATTAGACCTCTTTTGCGATTCACACTCGTGTTTCTGATTTATCGTACGTAAAACCCTTAAATTCTCGTAGGGAGCGAACGGTTTGTCCTACGGAGCTCCGCATGGTCTCAAAAAATTCTAAAAATTCAATAGAATCTTAAATTTAAGGAAACAATAACTTTATATCAAAATTTTTTGAGTTAGGGCGTTTTCAAAATTTCAAAATTGATTTGGAACCCTTAGAGAACTGACCTACGTCAACCAAATGGAGCCTACACACCAAATTTCGTCAAAATCGGTCAATGCTAAGTGGCAAAAGTGCCACGTACGGCGGATGGACGGCCAAATTTTTATTCGATTTTTGGATTCTACGTACCTTGAAACGTAAACCATCACAATGTGATGAAAAAATTTTTTAACGCCCCCTCAAAATGTCATTTTGAGGGGGCGTTAAAAAAATTTTTTCTTGGTCGATTCCAAAGGATTTATTTGTTTTATTTATTTACATTTACACTTTATTTATTTTATTATTGAAAATAATAAACCAAAATCAAGCGCACCCCCAATCAGGGCCTTCCTGAACGAGAGACATCTTGAGTCGATGTCCTGCCTTCCTTGAACCTCTTGATCCACTCATGATACCGTGGCAGGCTGGACTACACTCTGCTTCTAAGCGATAGTTCACAGCCATGCCACGGGAAAAGCAAAGACGGACCCCGGACAAAATACCGAGAATTCGTTATTCTCTCGTCTGTTTCACAATCCTTCAGGGCGAACGGGCTGACACAGCAGAAGGCAAAACCGTGTCGCCACCGTCCAAGACGAAGCAGGGCAACCGAATTGCTGGATCGGAAGGTTCTCCTCAGACATAAATTCTGGTCCGGGTGGTTACCGTTGGTTTTAAGGACTTGGGTGATCTCCATGTCTTGGACGGTTCTGCATCGGGCGTACGAAAGGTTAATCGGTATCGCGGCGGGTCGACATTCGGATCCTGGCTGGACAATGGGGTATTTCGGTGGGTCAGAAATTCAGGTTTTTGACCTCAAATTTGGATTCGGCACCCTTGAAAACATATATACTACAACTTTAAGCCCAATGATACTATAACATGTGGTAGAAAAATTAATTAAAGAGATCACACGTTTGGAAAAAGGCGCGCACTACGCCGCGCGCGTGTGTGTAGTATTTTGTAGTATCCAAGAGGTCCTCCAAGGGTTTCTGTGCATGGATACGTTTTTCAAAGACAGTTGGCTTGCTTAGTCACGATTGGCTAGCTACATCACACCATTCAAATCTTCAACGTTCCTTAGCTTCTCTGATTTTTTAAAAACATTTTCTCGACGAACAGACCCGATTACCGTTATTCCTGAGCCTTACTCTTTTGAAAAAAAAAAAAAAAATTGACTGAAATACCCCATTTTGGAGTGACTACCTCTGAGTACTTAATAGGAACAACTTTCTGGACTGTTTTCCAACCTAGGGCTGCCAGTGTCTATTTAGGGAAAGTGTTAGTTTCGTGGGGGTCTTTAAATAACCTAGTACAGTAATTTTGATGTAAACCTAGATTTTAGTGAGCAGCTCGTAAGTCTCGACTTTGGTGTTTCCCCCCATCCTCCGTTAGGTCCGGGCGTGCTTTTCACGCCTCCTTAGGCTCCCCATTTTAGTAATTATAATTAATTACTTTGATAACTGAGCTTTAATCATTCCCCACTCTCCCCCAGAAATTCCTAGGCTGTTACAGTAAACGATACACCACATCATCTCCATAAATTCTCTGAAGCATTTCAAAAGTTTCCTTGAACGATCTGTCCAATTTCACGCAAACCTGCTACCCCTTGCGTTCATCACATCAAACCTCAAAACACGAGGAACACGACAGAGGCTTTACTAGAACGCTACAGAACCAGTTTGGAGGATGATGAGAGCAATAAATAAAAGATGAGGTACTTAGGAAAGTTCACACTAAAAAAAGAGCGCCAAATCAACCACACTCAAAAAACGCTGGAAGTTTTTGATCACATCTCGTATCATCAAAAAACATAGGTAGTTAATCATTTCATTCTACACACCATCTTCATTTCCAAGATGATTACTGATGGGGTACCTCAATTATGGAATTGAAGAGGTGAAGTAGAGAGGCGAACTTTGTTATTCTACCGTATCTCACTTGATTTGAAGAGCACTTCTCTGAAATAATGTCATCGCCAGGTTCCTACACAATTATTTCAGGTTGTGGAAACAATGATTTTTATAGCACCAGAACTCTCACTCTTTTCACCATTCTTAATTAAACGCTCTCTTCGAAATATTTTCCTCAAAAATCAACATTTCTATTGAATTATACAGGATGGTCCATTAACCGTGCACAACACATTTATTCCATTTACTAAGAGAAAGTGCTGGAGTAAGAGAAAACAGTTTAAATATTATTACAGCAAAGTATAGATTGGGTTAAAATAGATTACAAATTCCTAACAAACAAGTTAGTTAAAAAAAAACAAAAAAACTAGAGTATAGGAAATCCCAATAGTTCCAGTTAGGGATGGCAAAAAAGAATAGATTCTTTAAAAAATTGATTCTTTTGAAAAATACTATTGATACTGTTAGATTTTCCCCTAGAAGAATCAGAGAATCGATTCAAAAATTTCAATTGACAACTGCCACCCAAAGAAACGTTTAAAACCCAGTGTATTATTGAAAATCGCTCGATTTTTTCGTACATATCGCGAATATAACTGAATGTTATCAAATTAATTACTTAGATGCAGCCGGTAACGCACTAAGGAGAAAAATATGTGATAAACAAGGTGACTTGTTGTGATGAGGTTGGGAACAAGTGATCATGAACGCTATCTGTTGCTTTCCGCTATAACTACGTCCTGGAGCTCCACCGATCAGAACGCTTCTCGGGGTCCCACATTCAGCTTTCAGCCCAGTGGTTTTGCCCATCTCTAAAATCATTACGATTTAAATCGATTCACCATAATGAATCAGTCATCCCTTTTCCAGTATCAAGCAAATAATAATACTGTTTTTGTTACAGTAGTATCAGAATACTGTCGCACTGCAAGCACGAGGAGGACGTTCACTGTGAACGGGTCTTGGAGGGAAGCCCACGAACTGGTTTCCATCAACAGAATGCGCTCTATGCGGTCCGACTACTGATCACGCTACCTGCGACAACCAGTAGTAACCCACCCTGTCACGTAAATATTGTTCCGTAACTATATGTAAGTCAATATCAACACCTACATCTCAACTTAGATTAGAAACATGAGTGTCGTTGATAGTCACAAAAATTTCCTTTAATATATTCGTAAAAAAAGCCCAGTGAACTTAGTAAGAAGCGAAACTCGAGGGATTAAACACTACAGGGGATGTTTTAGCTATTGACCTCCCTTATTGTTTATTGGCACAATAAAGATAGGAAATTTGTCGCCCCTTCCAACGGTGCCGTTATTTTTACATTTATAAGGTAAATTAAGGTAGTTATGGTAATTTTAGTGACATAAGGTTGAACACACGAAACAAATTTTAAAATGGGAAAAACTTGGAAAAACCAGGGGCTAAAACAAAATTTCACACAGAAGACAATTTCTCACTTAAATTAGTTTTATAATCGACCCCCGAAGTTTTACGGTCCTTAACATGGGACACCCTGTATACAATTCTGGATTTGTCTCAACGTGACAAAATTAACCATCATAAGAAAACCAAAAAAAAAAATCACCAAAGTTAATCTTATTTTGTCTATAAATATAATTTTGAACGAGCACATCCCCAATCCTCAAAGAGGTCTTGCAGCTCTCAGAACAGCCCTCTTTAAAACAATCTGATAATAATCCCGCAGAATAATTGTGATTTTTTTCAATGATGTTTATTCATCAAATATCATTGACGTAACAACCGAGCAGACAACGAGCTCATCTAGTCAATTGACTTTCAAAATTTAATTAAACAGTCTGTAGAGTCAACAGCCCAATGCCAAAAGGTATTTTTTGCATCTTGGGAGGTGGTGATCTATATTAGACAAAAAACAGTTTCACCAAAATCCCAGACTTGCGCCACAAAGGGTTAAGCATATTCGGTCACGTTTTTGTGCTCTGAAAATGTAACCTGTAATTTACCCAACAAATTTGACGTGAATTTCACTTATATCCCCAAAATGTCGTAAATGAACTCCCAAAAAAAAAAGAATTGAGATCATAACTATTTGTTTTTGAAAATTTGGAGAGACAGTCATTAGCCGATACATCCTGTATATTGTAACGCACTGATAAATTGGAAAATCACAAATTTGAAAACTTTTTACAAGCAGTAATTGTTTAATTTTTAGTGTTTTGCAGTTCCAAAGTATTGCTATTTGTAGATAATTGTGTTTTCAAGTTTCGAAAGCATATTTTTGACGATTTTTGGGAGGACGTTGAGCATTATTAATGACTATGGGTTTTATATTTTACCTGAAGATGCAGCGAAAAAGTGAAACGTCTTAACGATGATTTCATTTTCCATACGTGGTTTCTACCAACACTGTTCAAATCGAAAACAGCCTAACAATATTCCCCTAAGTATACCACAACACACGTACAATTTTACTCTTGGTAAAATATATAGGAGGAAATACTAAACCTCGGGCTAAAAATGAGCAACAACAGACTTCTACAGAAATTCAGTGTCGATTAATAATATTATTATCAATTTCAATTATTTCAAAGATTAACTGATTAAATTACCTACCTACGCTCTGAGAACGTTTCCAATATGAATAATGAAAATGGAAAATAATGTAAATATGATATTGGAATGACCCTACTATGAGGTACCTGTAACAAAATCCTTCTTAAATTATTGATGTTATACCACTTTCTGTGATTCGAATGCAGTATTTTCTTGAAGAACATTAAAATGTGATATTGTTCAATTTAGGTAGTTATAACTACTATAATAGCTATTCAATTCAATTAGAATAGAAAGAATTTCAAGTACTTGTGAAGATATATATCTTATGTTGTATTTGCATGCGGTTCTTCGAATAAATGAGATTTTTTTTGTTTGAATGATTCAAAACACCCTCGATGGCACCTTCAAGTCCTTTTTTGTTCTTTAAATTGAACACCCCATTGATTTATTAGATGAAAATCAGCGCGTTATTATAAATTATAAATGGAGAGATTATATTAACCAAGTTTAAGCTTATACGACTGATGGAAAAACGAGGATAGTCGATGGATAAAGTATAATTACAGCTTCAAGAAGGAAGGCAGCCAAGAAATAAGTAAGACATTTTCTCATGTAAGGTAATCCATACTGTGTAAGTACTCGTGTTGATATCGGAGCAATTCGATGGGGACTATCGCGATATCAAAGAACTAGAAGTCGAAAGTTTGAAGATTTTTATAGATTCGGGTTTGAAGATGTGACTTGATAGACCAGAAAAAACAAATCTGAAGCATTTGTTTCTATCAATCGACACCAAAAACAACCACAACGACGAAGTACATGAAATTGACACCAAACTGACATCTTCGGATCAACATACTTAACAACAACCTAATTATTAAAGTTGAATTTGCAGAATTTCGAACAACGTAGGCTCTCGTTCAACGTGAGGATCAGAATTAGAATTTAGACAAGAATTACAAAGATACCTGCATCAGCGTTTAATATAATAAACCCACATAAATGGGTAGTTTGGATACACAAAAACGGTGCAAATTATTACACAAAGGTTTATTACTTTTCTGTGTAGATCACTCGCCTGGAAAGAACACGCCATTATTACTACCTACCAACCGTAATAAACCAAAAATCGAAGACAACTATTTGAACGAATAAATCAACACAATTAATCAGGTTGACTAAAGTTGTCTAAAAAGCTGAATCCGATTTCCTCGATAAAAGTCACGTTCACCCCAGCTTTGTTCCCCCCTAATTTGTACGGTATTCTAAAGTAGCCTTGGAGAATAAATTACTATTCCTGCGGAAGTTTTGCTCCCTCACTATCAAAGACAGGAAAGTTGGGCTCTCTAAAACAGATGGATGTAATCGTGAGGAGATACGATAGAAAAAGGTTGCGCCTGCCATCTGACTCAGCTAACGCATAGTTCCAAAGGACAGAGGGTAATGGTGATCGTGAAGCAATAGAACTGCTCCGTCAGATAAATATAATATACATATCTGGGTATACAGAGGGTGATGGAGGTCTCAGAGCCGCTCAGTCAGATACCAAGTCAGATTAAAAATATCCATGGACCAGTGGGTTACGGTGGTCTTGGAGTCATGGAACTGCTCAATAAGGTACCAGGTCAGACATGTATTCGTATAAATGGGTGATGGTGGACTTGAAGCTATAGAACTGCTCAGCCAGATACCAAGTCAGATATGTATATGGTGTCGATAGGGTAAGAATAGTGAAGTAGGAAAACCTTCAGCCTGCTATCCCACAACTTCAGGGTTAGTTATGTTTCAGCTAGGAGTGCGATGTGATGCGAGTAGGAAGTTTACAGGGGTGAGCTCACTTCACCACTCTCTTTTTGGTTTATTATTTTCAATAATGAACCTTTGGAATCGACCAAGAAAAAAAATTTTCAACTCCCCCTCAAAATTTGATGGTTTACGTTTCAAGGTACGTAGAATCCAAAAATCGAATAAAAATTTGGCCGTCCGTCCGCCGTACGCGGCACTTTTGCCACTTAGCATTGACCGATTTTGATGAAATTTGGTATGTAGGCTCCATTTGGGGTCTAGTTGTGCCCCGAAGATTTTGGTTGATGTAGGTCACTTCTAAGGGTTCCAAAATCAATTTTGAAATTTTGAAAACGCCCTTGAGTTAGGGCAAAAATTTTTATATAAAAGTATTGTTTTTCCTTCAATTTAAGATTCTATAGAATTTTTAGAATTTTTTGAGACCACCCGGAGCTCTGTAGGAAAAACCGTTCGCTCACTACGAGAATTTTAAGTTTGGACGTACGATAAATCAGAAACACGAGTGTGAATCGCAAAAGAGGCCTAATCTCCGTTCAAATGTTAGCTGACCGAAATGCAATCGATGTTTTTCTTCATGTTGGATGGTTGGTGGCTTTGCAGACGAGTGATCTATATAGAAAAATAAAAAATAATAAACCATTGTGTAATAATTTGCAGCGTTTTTGGGTGTCAAGTTGGCTACCATCAATGATCGGATCTTTAGTTCGTAAGGTATTTACCGACGGACTTATCGCATTAGGTGTGCATAAATGGACTTTTCGTGGGTACTAACGCTTTAGGTACGATCGTATTGGGCACTAGGTGTGTTATTCGTTCCTGTAGCCCTGTAGAGTTCGGGTCTGAGAACCATTCTTTGGTATACGTAGGGGTACATAGGGGTGCAGGAACTATAATACACCTAGTGCCCAATACGATCGTGCATAAAGCGTTAGTACCTACGAAAAGTCCATTTATACACACCTAATGCGATAAGTCCGTCGGTAAATACCTTACGAACTAAAGATCCGAACATTGATGGTAGCCGACTTGACACCCCCAAAAAAGATAGTGGTGAAGTGAGCTCACCCCCTGTAAACAGGGTGTCGTCAGATTCGACGAGTTGACGTTATACCTCTACGCAACATTATTAATTTGAAACAAATGTTTAAATTCAAGATTCAAAACGAGATCGACGAGGAGCATCTAGGGGAAGAAAGTGGTGGAACGGCGTGAGCGCTGCCAAGCGAAGACAAGATGAACCTTCCGGAGTTCAAAAACCTAGGTTATCTCTCTTTTCAGTTGGATTATGATGAAGGTATCGTGTGTTGTGTTTCTAATTCTTTCGTAAATAATAGAATGTTTTAAAAATTAATGTTGTTTACCTACAAGTACATAGATTTCCATTTCAGACTGAAAATTTCTGGTTTCCTATAGATTAGGCAGAGATCTAAAGACATTATCACCAATCGATAACGGAGTTGCATCCATCTTGTCAAAAAAGAACAGAAAGTTCATCTAATCGTCGCTAGATAGCTCTCGGGCCGTTCCACCACTTTCTTTCCCTAAATGCTCCTGATCGACGAGTTTTTTATTCGAGAAAAATTTAAGAATATAGAATGAAAAGTATGAGGAAAGAATGAGCTGGAGTTGAATGAGAATTTGGTAGTGGAGATTGTAAGTGTTGAGGTACAGGCAGAAGAAGAAGAAAATGTTGTCGACGACAGGGTGTCCGAGAAAGATACGGCCAAACTTCAGGGATCGATTCGACAAGTAATTTGCAACAAAAAGTGCCTCGTAGAATTTTTGTTTTAGATGTTTCTGTAGAGTAAAATCAATGCGGTTTTCAGCAAAAACTTCCTCAAAATCTCAGAGTTCCATTGAAAAATGTTTTACAATGGAACTCAAGGAGAAATTTGTGTTTGAACGCAGAAAAACGTGAATTTTTATCAACGAAATCGACGTTTTGACTGGAGGATTTTTAGGTTGGATGAAGATTGGGCGGCGGCCCAAATCCTCCAGTCAAAACGTCGATTTCGTTGATAAAAATTCACGTTTTTCTGCGTTCAAACACAAATTTTTCCCTTGAGTTCCATTGCAAAACATTTTTTGGTTACCTACGAGTATACCTTTGGAAAGCTGAGATTTTGAGGACGTTTTCGCTGAAAACCGAATTGATTTTCCTCAACAGGAAATTGGGCTCTTGAGAATTTCGTCAAAAAACTCGAACATTGCAAAGTTTTTAGTTTGGACTAGAAAAAATCTAACTAGATGCGAGGTTAAAAATGTGTGTTGTAGCTCATTTGATGGGAAATTTAATGCTCGTTTCAACGGTGTAATCAGACTTGAATTTGCATGAAAAATAAGAGAGCTGTAGTCAGTGAGGTTCAATATAAGAAAAAATCTTAAAAAGTGAAATAACTCGAAATCGAAGCCTCTAAAAAAACATTACTCCGAGTTTGGTCGTATCTTTCTCGGACACGCTGTATATCCCTACTGGTACGGAACATCAAAACGTATTATCTATTTTTCAACCTTCATCAGACGAGAAATAATTTAGGTGGGCCGGCTTGAGCTCACTTATCCGGATTCGTACATGGAGGTACAACCCTCGAGACGAGTTATGTATGGAACATGTCGAATTCATCAAGAAGATTGTGAGCCTCCGGAAGGCATCCAGTGAATACAAGATGACTCTCCCCCGACCCCAGTTAGCAGTACAAAAGAGACCCTAACAACTGCACGTAGCAAGAAGGTTTTCTGGGGACTTGGAAACCTCGCTGGATTCCCAACCATAATTTACGAATAGAGGATTCTCTTAACCTTGTTCGACACTGCGAAATCAAGATTTCCAAAAGTCCATTCACGCAGCATGATTTAATGAGCGAATTTTCAAAAACATCATCAAACATTCAAGTATGTTTTCTTCGAAAAAATTTTTTATAATTTTTATTACACACTATCTACTGGGTATTTTCTGATGAACTCCACGGATCGTTTTAGAATGTTCCAAAACGGATTTCATTTTTCCAACAACTGGATGTCGCACCACCACAATGCTCCTTGTCATACAGCAACTGCAATTTATTGTACTTTTATAAAAGTATTTTTGGCCAGAAAAAACATCCCTGTTGATACGCCTGAAACGAGTTCTTGTAACTTTTTTTCTTTCAGAGATTCAAAAATCATCTCAAGGAAAGTCATTTTGGGATTTGTGAAAATATTTAAATGGCTGTAACCGACCAGCTGGTAGTCCAGTCAAATGTGACTCAAAAAACAAAAATACTTCCGATAGAATAAGGGGGGAGGGGGGAACAAAAGTTCTTATGGTTAGGAGGGAAGCTAAAAAAAGCTAAAAAGCTAAAAAACTGGACTTTTTCAAAATTTCAAATAATGAACCTTTGGAATCAATCAAGAAAAAAAAGTTTAACACCCCCTCAAAATATGATGATTTACGTTTCAAGGTACGCAGAATCCAAAAATCGAATAAAACGCTGCAAATTATTACACAATGGTTTATTATTTTTTATTTTTCTATGTAGATCACTCGTCTGCAAAGCCACCAACCATCCAACATGAAGGAAAATATCGATCGCATTTCGGTCAGCTTTAATTTGAACGGAGATTAGGCCTCTTTTGCGATTCACACTCGTGTTTCTGATTTATCGTACGTCCAAACTTTAAATTCTCGTAGTGAGCGAACGGTTTGTCCTACAGAGCTCCGGGTGGTCTCAAAAAATTCTAAAAATTCTATAGAATCTTAAATTGAAGGAAAAACAATACCTTTATATCAACATTTTTTGAGTTATGGCGTTTTGAAAATTTCAAAATTGATTTTGGAACCCTTAGAAGTGACCTACATCAACCAAAATCTTCGGGGCACAACTAGACCCCAAATGGAGACTACATACCAAATTTCATCAAAGTCGGTCAATGCTAAGTGGCAAAAGTGCCGCGTACGGCGGACGGACGGCCAAATTTTTATTCGATTTTTGGATTCTACGTACCTGAAACGTAAACCATCAAATTTTGAGGGGGTGTTAAAATTTTTTTTTCCTTGGTCGATTCCAAAGGTTCATTATTGAAAATAATAAACCAAAATTTGGCCGCCCGTCCGCCGTACGCGGCACTTTTGCCACTCAGCATCGACCGATTTGGATGAAATTTGGTATGTAGGCTCCATTTGGGGTCTAGTTGTGCCCCGAAGATTTTGGTTGATGTAGGTCACTCCTAAGGGTTCCAAAATCAATTTTGAAAATTTGAAAACGCCCTAACTCAAAAAACTTTGATATAAAGGTATTGTTTTGACATGGATATGTCTTAGTTTAGGGGGTCATTCCAAAATTTTTGACACACAAAACAATTCAACGTTTTTGCTTCCTCACTACCGAAGGTAGGGAAGCTTTGTATTCGTGAAAGAAGTGAAAAAAAAAAATGTCCTCCAAAATCAAAATTTCCACTTGCTTTTTGCGTTTTAGAGCTTCCCGAACAATTTTGGTTCCGTGTCTGTCTGTCGGTCTGTCGGTCTGTCTGTCTGTCGGTCTGTCTGTGGTCAATCCTTGTCCCGGGCAAAACTATACTAATCTGTGGTCCGATTTTGATGAAATCTTCAGGGATTGTGCGGGTTAGGTCCTAGACGGTCCCCTATCAATTTCAGCACCATCGGACCAATAGGAGCGAGTGCGCATGCGCAAACGTGAATTTCCTGGGACCTCGGTTTCTCGGTTTCTAATGAACCGATTTTGCTCAAATTTGGAGGTTAGTTAGGGACTAACTTCTAAGAGACACCCTATAAGTTTCAATCAAATTGGTCAAGCAATAGCCGCTGCGCATGCGCGAACTTTAAATTTATTGTTACAACCAAAACTCCGCAACTATTCAACCGATTTCGATGAAATTTTCAGGGATTGTGTGGGTTAGGTCCTAGACGGTGGACCGCTAATATTTTGGTATTCAATAACTCTTTGAATCATAATTTTTTCGCCAACTGATTCTATACGTCCATGTTACAATGAGTGAGGAAGCTATACTGCCCACCCAACTTGGCAGACGTTTTTTACTGATGCTGTTAAACGCAGGAAGCTGAAATTTGGGAGGGAAGGTCAATGGAGAATGCTGAAGGCGCCTGAGTGGTCATTGATCAGCTGAGTGAGCTCATCATGTCATTGCCATCATAAGACATATCCATGTACAGATGTATCTGCATGCAGTGTAGATGCTCGTTTCTTTATCGAAAGTTTTTCTTTAATTTTTAATCTACGACCAAAAACAAAAGCCT
The DNA here is from genome assembly GCA_009739505.2 of Apolygus lucorum. Classification (NCBI taxonomy): domain Eukaryota; kingdom Metazoa; phylum Arthropoda; class Insecta; order Hemiptera; family Miridae; genus Apolygus; species Apolygus lucorum. The sequence continues at coordinate 8,765,060 of CM019170.2, read as the reverse complement.
GTGGGGGGGGGGATTTGGAAGTTGGTCTCAAAAAGTTAATAATACTCCATTGCCATTTCAACTCAATTGGATACCGGGAGGTGGATCAAATTTAACTTGCGAGATTAGATTGATGACAGACTGAGAGACTTACAGACAACGGGACAGGTGTAACTAAATAAATTTTTTGATGTAAGTATTTTTTCTTGATCGATTCCAGAAGTTTATTATTGGAAATAATGAACCAAAATCGATTTTTTCCTTCAATTTAAGATTCTATTGATTTTTTAGATTTTTTTGAGACCACGCGGAGCTCTGTAGGACAAACCGTTCGTTCCCTACGAGAATTTAAGGGTTTTACGTACGATAAATCAGAAACACGAGTGTGAATCGCAAAAGAGGCCTAATCTCCGTTCAAATTTTAGCTGACCGAAATGCGATCGATGTTTTTCTTAATGTTGGATGGTTGGTGGCTTTGCAGACTAGTGATCAATATAGAAAAATAATAAACCATTGTGTAATGATTGTGTAATAATTTGCAGCGTTTTTCATATTTTGACCGAGCTACTACCATAATATGGTAGTGTTCATATTATGAACACTTCAAAATTTAGATTTAGACCTTGTTGAGAAATTTCGATTTTGCGTCAGTTTTTCGATTTCTTTAGAAATATCCAGAAGTCAACAGAGTGGCAATCAAAAAGTTGTGGAGCTTACTATTTTTGTAAATAACATTTTCATTGCTGTTCCTCAACTACTTCCGGCAGTTTTCGTTTTGTTCTTTTCTTCATTGCTTCAATATGATATGTCAGTAGACGTTTTACGGGAGAATATACACTGCTTGGGAAACCTGAAAAATGGTGCAATTTTAACTCAGCCCAGTATTGATATAAATTTACAGAATATCACGTTTGGTACTCCCTAGAAGAAAAATTTAATGTTTCATAATTTTTTCATTTGCAACTTCAGTGATTTCCCTCGAAAACTTCTGATCTGGTGATCAATGTTTTGAAATATTGTCAAAAACAGAAAAAAAAGTCTGCCAAGTGTGTATGCACGAAGCATCCTCGTATCCATAACCCGATTGTACCTATAGAAGATCCGATGCATAGCAGCTAATCTCTAAGTACCTTTCACTACCCTCATAGGGGACCATCAACAACTCAATCCGCATTATCCCTGAAAATTTCATCACAGTCGGATGGAAAATGTGGAAATTATGGCTGTTACAAGGAAATTCACACGGAACCAAAATTGTTCAGGAAGGCCTGAACTTAGAACGTGAAAATTGAATTGAGCGAAAGTTTTGAATTTGGGGAACTTTTTTTTCAGCCTTGAAAACAATATTTCCGCTACCTTGATAAAATCGGAAGCCAAAAAATGTAAAATCCAGGTTTTTTACTATCTAGGTGTTAGTTTGCCTGCTACTTATCAGGACTTTTGTTATTACCCTCATTTTGAAGGGACTATGAAGGCTTTCTAGGTATCAGAGTTGCAGCACTGTGATGAGGAGAAGGAGAACCGTCTACAGGGGTACGGGGCTTGTGAAAAAGTTTCATAGGTATCGTCGGCTTACAAGTGAAATCCACTAAATCAGGAAAAGTAGTTCTGAGAAAATCGAAGTTGAAGTTTTTCAATTTTTGAATCACATGTTTTTTAGGGAAGAAATTAGATTAAGGGCTTGACATTTGGAACGTAGCTTCCTCAGGATGTCTAGATGCCTTCATGGGAGTTTCAAGAGGCTGGCTTCAATCAAAAGTACTTTTCATGGTACTTGTTTAGTATGGAAGTACTGTTTTGAAGTGCAGTAGTTATCCAACACTAATTAATTGTGAATGATCAAAATGAAAAGAGAAAAACAGTTGAAGACTCGAAGGACCACCCCATGAAGGGGAAAAAACTTAGCTAGGTTAAGTACCTACCTAAAGTGAAATATGCTGTGTGGTAATCAGGTGATTAAGAAGAAAAAGGCAGAGTTGGAATTGATGAAACATCAACTAGAATGTAAGTTTATTGAAGTTGAAAGCAGGTTTTGTAATGGTTTGAATTGAAAGTTTCTATTGTTTCCCTAAATGGCCATGTGAAAGATAAGAAAAGAAAAAAAGGGCTTAGCTGTGGGGTGATCAGTCCCAGATGAAGTTTTCCAGAAGTAAGTAGGCAGTACAGGCAGCTTCCACCAGAAAAAAGGCAGCTTCCAGGGAGAAAGAAGGAAGGTTGGAGAGTACAGGTGGTCCAGCTCCTCCAAGTCCAGAATAGGTAGAGTTGGAGTGATATCACACTGCTTCACAATTTTTATGGTCACGTGTATCCAGTTGATCGCAATAAAACCACTTATTTTGAGGAATTACACTCAAAAAGGTAGATGTTCTTGGAAAACGGTTTAGCAAAGGCAGGTTGGCAAGGGAACAATAGAAGAAGTGTCTTTGAAGATGGCTGCCAGCAGAAAATTCAGGAGCTGGGCAGGGTTGTTCTGAAGGCTGATGTTGCAGTGGTAGAAATGTTGGCGTAGTCCAGAATTACAATGGTGTTACAATACATAAAAATAATTTTGAAGTTGAAATATGGTATTTTTATAATTAGGCAGCAGTATGTTAAGGAAAATAAACAGTGATTATGGATGCACAATAACAGCAACATCCATGTAGGTGGAAGTAGAACTGACAAATAAGTTATGGAGACTGATGATGAAAACTAATCTATGGTGATAAGGGCTGATAACGGTGATAGAGTTGTGGCAAATGGAAAAATGTGAGTTATTTAATGAAAGATGGTTTGTGGAAAGGAAAAAGGAAGTTAATAATGTTGATGGTGATTTTTGGAAAGAAAAAATGAGCAGCTACTGGTTGTGCATGAGGTAGTTCGAACATACTCCCCCCCAATGCACAACCTCAGGAACGCATGCAATTTTATGCATGGATGGAATCCAGATGCAGTGGGATCAATTTCACTGAGGGGCGCTTGAAGATGCTTCGCGCTGTCTTCAGCGTCACCACACGGACGATGTCGTCGTTCCCAGGATGGACATCCAAAATCCTTGCAAGCGGCCAGTGTGTTGGGGAAGTGTTGTCGTCTCGCAGAAGTACAAGGTCGCCAATCCTTAAGTTAGGAGGCCTCTTATCCCACTTCTGACGGACCTGAAGATTGCTGAGGTATTCATTAACCCAACGAGACCAAAAGTGCTGGATTCGCTGCCCGAATAAGTTGCCACCTGTTTAGACGGTTCTCAGGAAGATCAGTGAGGTCCAATTCAGGAAGAGCTGTTTATGGGCTGTCCTATCAGGAAGTGTCCCGGAGTCAATGGCTCTGTATCCTCTGGACTACTGGAAAGTGGCTGCAATGGGCGGGAATTGAGGATGCCCTCTATCTTTGTAAAGATGGTGGTCAACTCTGGCAAGCTGTAAGGTTGATTACCAAATGACTTGAAGAGCAGATCCTTGACTGAGCGGATCGACCTCTCCCAGCCTCCTCCAAAATGTGGTGATGACGGTGGATATAAATGTCCCGTGACGCCCAAGTGAGAAGTATGGAAAATTAATGATGATTGGTTACCCTTGTGCTCAAGCAATCAAGCACCTCCTTGATGTACCCAGAAGCACCTCGGAAATTGGTGCCTCCGTCTGAGATGATCTCCCTAGGCAGACCTCTCCTGTTGACAAAGCGATCAAAGACATCCAAGAAGCCTTCTGTCGATAAAGAGGTTGCCACTTCCAGATGAAGAGCTCTGGAGGACATGCACAGGAACAAGCACAGGTAGGCCTTGCAAAATCTTGATTTCCTTCCAGCAGTCTCTCGATACAGGAAAGGACCGGACAAAGTCCACACCTGTCACCAAAAATGGTCTGGACAGCAGCAAACCGGGACGATGGCAGATTTCCCATGAAGGGCATTACTCCAGATTTGAGAATCTTACGCAAGTCACGCATTTAGACTTCAGATGCTTGATTGAGGTTTTAGCCTTGGGAATCCAGAACTGTTTGTCGAATGCTCGACAAGAGAGCTGTAGGGCCTGCATGATGGTTTGTATGATGATGATGGCTAACAACAAGGTTGGTATAACATGACCTTGCTGGAAGGAGTACAGGATGTCGTACTCAGTAGCAATTGGTGCATTGGCGAGACGTCCTCCGACTCGAATGATGCCTTCATGGTCAAGAAATATGTTGAGTCTGCGCAGTTCCAATGGTAAGTCATTGAAAGAGGCATTGGTGAAGACAGCAGGAAAAATAGAAGTGCTGCAAAATACGAATATAATGATGATTTGCATGACGGAATTTCAGATGAAGAAAACAGCTCCAGAAATTCTATGCAGTTTGAGACATTTAGGGATGCGACAGTTCATGAATGAAGCGTTTGATGTACGCCATAACACGAACAAAACGTGTAAATGAAGAGTACCGACTAAGCATACTCTATCAACTCCCTGACTAGCTGTAACAGATACAAGAACAAGTGTGGTACAAACGTCCACATTGGATACATTGTCACTAATAGGCCATTCACCTATGGGCAGCTGGCACCAAGAAGGACCTGACCACCAGAGTGGATGTTGCTTGAGGGCAGACGGCGAGATACCTCTAGAGCCAACATCTGCAGGGTTCTCACTTCCCTTGATATGATGCCACCAATCAGGCTGTGTGATGGCAAGGACTTGCTGTACCCGATTTGACACAAACGTCTGAAGATGATGAGGGAGCGTCTTGAGCCAACAGAGTACAATTGTGGAGTCTGTGAAACAGAATACCTCCTCTATATGAAGATCTCTTCTTAAATGGTCCAGAGAATGAAGCAGTTGTGCCAGTAAAAGGGCTCCACACAGCTCCAAGCGAGGTACAGTGATGGACTTCAACGGTGCTAAACGGGTTTTTGCTTTTATGAGGGTAAGGGTGACTTGTGAGCCCTGTGTTGATCTAAGGTATACACATGCACAATAGCCTCGTTCAGATGCGTCAGAAAAACATAGAAATTGATGGTTATTGTCAGTCTTAGGAAATGCTCGGGGTATGAGGATTGCAGAAAGTTGAGGAAGTGCTTCTGTGAACTGCAGCCATGCAGTACGGATGTCTGCAGGAACCTCATCATCCCAGCCCACCTGTAGTTGCCAAGTTCCCTGAAGAATGCATTTGGCGTGAAAGATAGCAGGAGATAGCAGACCCAAAGGGTCATAGAGCCTCGCAATGGTAGAAAGGATGATGCGTTTTGTGAAACCTGAAGGTGGCGTAGAGACATCATATGAGAAGCAGTCAGTAACTGGATCCCACTTCATACCTAGAATCCTCGTGGCTACCGAATCCCTCCGCACAAAGGTCTACCGGAGCATCCGATGATTCACCAACAGTTAAAAGTGATGGATAATTTGAGGTCCACTTGCTGAGCTCAAAACCTCCCAACAATAAGAGGTTGATAAGATCGTCCCGAAGCTGTAGCAGCCTCTCAGGGGAGTCAGCACCTGCTACACAATCATCAACATAAGTGTTATTGATTATGACATCAGCTGCCTCAGGGTATTGATTACGATAAGTAGATGCATGCTGTTGAAGGACGCGCTGTGCCAAGTATGGAGAACATCTTAGTCCCATAGGTAACGGTGTTGTTCAATGAGTAATAGCGAACAGACTCACTCGGATCTGAACGCCATGCTATCTGTTGATAACATCTGTCAGCAGGATCCACTAAATCTGCCGGAACATTTTACGATATCGCAGCTGAAAACATATGTGAATCGGCGGAAGTTAGACAATATGACACTAATGTCTGCCTGCAACTTTGGACAGACAACAAGTGATCGTTCAAGCTCCCAGTGGGGGTAGAACAGCTCGCATCAAAGACAACTCGCAACTTGCGATTTTCACCATTTACCTTATAGACTGGATGATGAGGTATGATATAAGATGGAGCAACTGTTGACAATTCCATATGACCAAGCTCCTCATACTCTGACATGAAAGAAGAATAGTCCTCACGCAGCAGATGGTCTTGGACAAACGTGACTCCAAGGAATATAAGCGATTGGAAGCTTGTCGGAAGTTAGGTTCGATGTTAGGTGGATGGTTTTTGAAGGGTAAGCGTACAACATACCGGCCATCCTCTAGACGGTAATGTGTAGAGAGGAAATGTTGTTCGCATTGTTCGTCCTCTGGAGAAAACAAGCGGGAGTAGTAGATGATGGTTCTTCTAATTCCCAAAACGCTCAATCAGAGGAGCTAAGATCCGTATGCGCTAAGAGCGAGACTGATGGAACAGAAGAAAGCAAACAATGATGATGATTCACTGTTGAATCTGCCTATGACAACGAACCCAAAAGCAGATGGTATGAGTCTTGGACCGTTATGATAGAATGGTGATAGGAGGGCCAGTGATAATTTTCTGGATAAAGATCAGCTCCAATAAGGAAGGTGATTGGTCCAGGCTCGGTAAAGCTAGGGTCGCTCAAGTCATAAGACAAATAATCATCCCACATGGGTGCAGTGAGAGATGTTTGAGGTAAGAAAGGTGTTATGGACGGTACAATGACAGCCTCAGTAATCAAAAGTATCAGAAGAATTACGATGAAGAAGAGAGATATTGATCTTGCCTTTGATGTGTTGCAGAGGAGAATGGTTGACACAGAGATAGAACCACGAAACGATCGCGTGGATTTTTTAAGTTGCTTGGCACAATTTGCTGTTACAAAGGAATATTGAGACCCTGGGTCCAGGATGCCACGGAAACTATGAGGATTTCCCTGAGCATCTCGAATCCTTGCAACTATGGTGCCCAATAGCACACCAGAAGTGTTAGAGGTACTTGCGCCAGTGAAGGAAGATGATGTAGATTGTGGCGATGGACGCTGCTGGGGTGTGGACATCATCAGCAGAAGATGGTGAAGCGATAGATGAAGTTGGAAGGTGAAGGTCGGAATGATGTTCTACCACCAACATTCCCTACATTTGTAGTTAGAAACTGCAATATCCCGAGTTCGATGTTTGGGATGCAAACAATTCCGACATCCTCGAAATTGCCTAGGAGGTCCAGTCGCCCTGCAGGAGTACTGGACTTGAACCTGGGACAACCAGATATGCTGTGGTCCTTGACACAGATGAAGCATGACCTGACGCTTGATGACTTGGTGGTACCTGAATTACTTGCTGATGATGGGTTAGAGTGAGGTCATCAATGCTTGACGAGACTGTGCAAATTTATTAGGAGACTTGGGGATTTGAGTTGACCTTGCATGAGAAATTTCACTAGGCCTCGGAACATCAGATGTGAGGCGCAAGACATGACAGCGATCTTGCACAAAAGATTGTAGCTGAGTGCATGTCGGAAACTCAAGTACCTACGTTGTGAATCTCAAAGGCCTCTCTGGTAATTGGATCCAAGCCCCTTAACGCAATTTCACAGAGAAGATATTTATCCAATTCTGGAATACCCAAATTCTGCAGGGATGTGATACTCTCCCAGAACATGGAAAGGTATGATTGCAAAGAGGTGTTGGTAGGTTTACCACCGGCAGCCTTATAATTCAGCAAGCGCTCAAGATAGGTACAAGCAATCTTGCGTTTGTCGTCATATACCTTCAAAAGGGCAGCCCATGCTTGGGCAAAATTCTCCTCTGTGACAGAAATATGCTTGATGGTTCATAAGCAGGTCCATCCAGGTAGCTAACGAGGTAGTGGAACCGTTCAGCGTTAGAAAGAGATGCTTCATCAATAATCAAGGATGAGAAGAGTTGTTTGAAGGTTGGCCATTGAGACATATCTCCACTGAAGCGTTTGTTCGGGATCTTAGGTAGGATCGCCCTTGCTTGATGAAGAGGGAGCTGTGAGGCATTCATGAAAGGTAAGGAATGACGGGAACCATCAGAAGGAGAAGGATTATCCCTAGCCGAGAAACTCACATGATAACCCTTGGCTTCAAAATACCAGTCTTAACTTCCCAATAATACTTCTCATCCTCTTTAGAGGGAAAGGTAGGGGTAATATTATGCAAAGATGCATATTCACAAGCTTCATTCCCAATAACCTTCAAAGAGACCATCGTGGTTTCAATGGATAATATCATACCCTTAAAAATGGTAAGATCAGGGTTTTTCAACTTTAGATAGGGCATTCCTTGATTCCTAATTGCCCTAATCTCAGCACCTTTACGCTTATAATTGGAAGTAATTTTTGCTAAAACCCCTAAGGGTAACAGATATAACATCATCAGGCATGACTAATATCACAGATAAATATTACTGAAGAATAAATAACACCAAGATAGATCACAGATAGGTACCACTGGAGAATAGATAACAAACTAGATAGATAAAGAATAAATATTTGTGAAAAATATCAACAGTTTCAACTGATAACCAAGAAAAACCACTACAAAACAAGTAAAGTTCAAACAAGTAACAAGGACTAGAGAGAAAAGGAAGGTAGATTTGGAGTGTCTACAACACTGATAAATAGATGAGATAGTAGAGTTAGAGTGTCTACAACACTGATAAGATAACAAGTTACTTCAAGATAACCTGAATACCACACCACACAGAAATTATAGTGAATGAACAAGCTGATGCACTGGCCTATCCGGCTCGAGACACCAATGTTTAGTATGGAAGTACTGTTTTGAAGTGCAGTAGTTATCCAACACTAATTAATTGTGAATGATCAAAATGAAAAGAGAAAAACAGTTGAAGACTCGAAGGACCACCCCATGAAGGGGAAAAAACTTAGCTAGGTTAGTACCTACCTAAAGTGAAATATGCTGTGTGGTAATCAAGGTGATTAAGAAGAAAAAGGCAGAGTTGGAATTGATGAAGCATCAACTAGAATGTAAGTTTATGAAGTTGAAAGCAGGTTTTGTAATGGTTTGAATTGAAAGTTTCTATTGTTTCCCTAAATGGCCATGTGAAAGATAAGAAAAGAAAAAAAAGGGCTTAGCTGTGGGGGTGATCAGTCCCAGATGAAGTTTTCCAGAAGTAAGTAGGCCAGTACAGGCAGCTTCCACCAGAAAAAAGGCAGCTTCCAGGGAGAAAGAAGGAAGGTTGGAGAGTACAGGTGGTCCCAGCTCCTCCAAGTCCAGAATAGGTAGAGTTGGAGTGATATCACACTGCTTCACCAATTTTTATGGTCACGTGTATCCAGTTGATCGCAATATAAAACAACTTATTTTGAGGAATTACACTCAAAAAGGTAGATGTCTTGGAAAACGGTTTTAGCAAAGGCAGGTTGGCAAGGGAACAATAGAAGAAGTGTCTTTGAAGATGGCTGCCAGCAGAAAATTCAGGAGCTGGGCAGGGTTGTTCTGAAGGCTGATGTTGCAGTGGTAGAAATGTTGGCGTAGTCCAGAATTACAATGGTGTTACAATACATAAAAATAATTTGAAGTTGAAATATGGTATTTTTATAATTAGGGCAGCAGTATGTTAGGAAAATAAACAGTGATTATGGATGCACAATAACAGCAACATCCATGTAGGTGAAGTAGAACTGACAAATAAGTTATGGAGACTGATGATGAAAACTAATCTATGGTGATAAGGGCTGATAACGGTGATAGAGTTGTGGCAAATGGAAAAATGTGAGTTATTTAATGAAGATGGTTTGGTGGGAAAGGAAAAAGGAGTTAATAATTTTGATGGTGATTTTGGAAAAGAAAAATGAGCAGCTACTGGTTGTGCATGAGGTAAGTTCGAACA
>CM019170.2:7438976-7527212 GCA_009739505.2 Apolygus lucorum | reverse complement strand
ACAAAAATTAGAATTTTGTTTTGATACAGTTGAGTTCAGAGTTTTGAGGCGCAACTCGTGTAATAGATCTTTGTATTGTTACGACGTCTCACAAGATCGATGCGCCTCAAAACTCTGGAACAATATTTACCTGTCAATATTTAGCAATATTTACCTCAAAAGAACTGGAGAACACGCACTGTAATAACAAAATTCGCACTTTCTCTAAACAAAATTTATCCGCAGTGGCAATCACATATCAATATTCACCTCAAAAGAACTGGAGAATGGAATCAATAGAAAGTGGTTTTTGATTCTTGAGTAAGTCTCGGATCTCTCTTAGCATCGCTTCAGTCGCACCTTGTCTCAGGGTGCTAGATCTCATTGTGGACGATACAGACTTTATGAGCCCTTGTGTATCAATAGCTTCTACTACTTCTCGTCTCCCCCGCACTGAGACATGAGTAGGATCTCATGGTGGATTGGCTAAAAATCGTTTTATGCTCTCGTAAGTCGTTTCGGCTCTTTTCAGCTGGAGGCCATGATTCTCCTTTTGCTTGTCTAAATCATTCCAGACTGATGACAACATTGCAATCAAGTATTGGGCTTCTGAAGAAGGCGACCCGGAGGTAACATTCTCACTCAAAATAGTGTTGATACTCTCTACCGAGCCATCAATTGTTGTCAAACTAGCCTTATAAGCTTTGTCCATTCCCGGTGTCCAGATCTTTGATGGGGCCGTGATTTGTACTTCTACCTGGTGTTGCCAAAGCAAACTTGGTATCCAGACAGGTTCCTCTTCTACAAGGACGGTTGCAAGATCCATCTTGAGCAGTTTCTTTGGAGATGTCATAGTCATGATTATAGATCGGGTTGTTATAATGAAGAATATCGCCCATGTTAGTAGAAAGTACCTTAAAAATACTATCATATTGAAGATAATGTTAAACACTCACAGCTTGATCGATTATAGTTTTAAAATAGTATTTAACCCTTCCTCTCTTGGAATTTGTTGTTCCTACTATACGAATTACACTGGCAGCATCATGACATGCTGGCGCATTTATAACATTTTCACATAACCTTTGACGTTCTGATGATGGGAGCGCTCTGAAAAATTTTGCTGGTTGATCTAAATTCGACGACCAGAGATTAGTAATCAGATCAGATGTATCTACGTCCAAAAAATCTCTCAAGTCTTCCAGATATCCTTCTGCTTCAGGATGCCTCAAAACTCTGGAACAACATTTACCTATCAATATTTCAATGTTTATCAATACTCACCTCAAAAGAACTGGAGAACACGCATTGTAATAACAAAATTCGCCAGGAAGTTATCCCTGGTTGATGAAATATTGTTGTGCAAAAATCCTGTACTTACGCCAGTTTCATTTCTTGGTCGTAAGGAGTGCCCTTACTTGAAATTTGCTTTGTTGCTGTCCGGGAATTTCTTGTTGGACACTTTCACTTTGCAGGTTTCACGCACTAACCGTTGATACGGAATTTGCTGGCCTTGGTACTTGGTAAATTTGCACTGTCCTACCGACATCGCCAATTACATGTAAATAAACGTAAAGTCGTTTTAAACGAAAACTATTTATTAACATTCACAAAATTATATACTGGAAGGTGGCGAATTCCCGGGACACATGATCATCGAGCCAAGTCGACTAAAAGTCAAGTAAAACTCCAGGAGAAAAACGAACCAACGCGGAGAATTTACTGTGTGTTGACACTTTATTTAGATTATGGATCAGCCGATTCATGCTCTGATAACCAATTTGAGCCATTTGCTTGTGTATCAAGGTATGATCTAATTTTTTGACATATAACGTTGACCCACTCAATGAAGCAGTATTCAGAAGGAACACCATTTTTGTTCCTGAATTCGCCATTTATGGGTAATTATGTGAATCTCACTTTTGAGGTAGACCCATCATCAATGTTTTTTGTATTACCAACTTGAACAAGCTGTTTATTACCTTTTAAATCGTTTATCTCTTCTTGGAGCTCAGAAATTTTCATATCGAAATTTTCCTGCATTAACTTTGAAGAGTCAGAATGGATCTGTTTCAAGTCATTCATAAATGCTCCGATGTATTCATGAATCAGTCTCAAAATTCATTGCAACGTGTAAAGACTTACACATGAGAGGTTTAATGTTCTCTGAGGTTACCTCTGAGATGTCAATTCCATCACTACTTAATTCTTCCAAAGTCATTCCATTGTATATCTCAGTCTCTTTCAATATACTTCCAAAGACATCTAAGCTCCAAAGACATCCAATTCCATCACTACTTAATTCTTCCAAAGTCATTCCATTGTATATCTCAGTCTCTTTCAATATACTTCCAAAGACATCTAAGCTATCAACTGACTTTGTCTTATTGTGGACATCTTCTTTTAACCTCTTGACCTCGTCAAGGTAGCTCCTGTATTTTTCTCAAGAGCTTTCTGGATCAGAAGTAGAAGATTCTTGATTATCCTTCTTTGTTGATTTATCAGGACGTCTGTCTTCCATGAGATTCTCAATTAAGCTTTTATTCAGCTTGTATTGTCTTCTAAAATGGCCGACTGGTAATGGAGACAAATTACAAGTAATATGGTCTTCTTTACCCTCCCCTCCCTCGTACATTCTTGTGCAGCTCTATTTGCTCTAGTAATTCTTTCATTATCTAGTATCTTGAATTGCTCAGCACAGAACTTCCCTGGTTCAATACCTAGACCTCTGAGAACATCACAGATCCCAATATTTCCCTTATTGAAGGAAAGAACTGCGGCATAGGTTCCGAGTTGAAGTACCCGTAGAGACACAAAACTTCTTTTGGGTACAAATGACCATATGACATTGTTCATGCTTTCATTGTAATTTTGGGTTTTACCGTGAAGGCAACTTCTGAGAAGATCTAGGCTAGACAAGCTCACATAGATTGGTTTTATGGCTTGCATCACTGCAGCTGGAAGGTGATGACAACCATTTTTTTCTTAACTATATTTTTCGAAAATAATGAGTTGTACAGGGTGACCCACAAGAACCTTTCCATTGAAAAAACAGTGTAACTAAATTAATTTTTATTTATAAAGAAAATATAAGATATGTACATGTACAGGAGGATATGCCATTATTGTTATGTCGCAAAAATAATGTCTGGTAGGTGCCGCCCATCTTCTCTGATGCAAACTTCCAATCTCTCAAGAAAGCTGGTCCACACTCTCTCCAATGTCTCTTCGGTGATCATTTCCACTTCTCTCTGAATCGCAGCTTTTAATTCATCTAAAGAACGGGGTTTGGTACGATACACCCGATCCTTTAAGAACCCCCACAAGAAGAAATCGCAAGCGTTGAGATCAGGAGAACGAGGAGGCCAGGGCACATCTCCGAACCTGGAAATTACGGGATTCGGGAACAACCTCCGCAGCAGAGTCATTGACACTGTAGCAGTGTGGGCTGTGGCCCCATCTTGCTGAAACCACACGTGTTGCTGTAGGTTCAGCCTCTGAAGATGTGGTAAAAAAAAGTTGGTTATCATGTTTGTGTATCGTTGAGAGGTGACAGTGACTGTGATTCCATTCTCTTCAAAAAAGAAGGGGCCAATGACACACTTCCTCGAGACCGCACACCACACTGTCACTTTGGGGGAGTGAAGAGGTCTCTCATGCAGTTCCCTCGGATTTGTTTCTGCCCAGTATCTGCAATTCTGTTGATTGACGAATCCGTTGAGATGAAAGTGAGCCTCGTCACTCATGAAGATAAGGACGTCAGGTTCATCGTGAAGAATAACTGCCATTTGTGTAACGAAATCTTCCCGCTGGCCATAATCTGTTCCTTGCAGTTGCTGCACACTAACAATCTTGTATGGATGAAACTTCAGTGTAGTTTTTAAAATTCTTCTAACTGACTCACGTGACAATTGTAACGAAACTGCGTGGCGTAATGCAGAACGTCTAGGACTGATCATCATAGCCTGTCGCACCCTCTCGACATTTTCCTCTGTTGTTGCCGTTCGTGGAGGACCTGGTGACTTCTTTTTCTTTATATCCCCTGTTGTTCGTAATTTCTGAACCCACTTAAGAATCGTAGGTCGGCTAGGGACAGCTCCGTGTCAGCCAACATTGGGACGACCGCGAAATGCTCGTTGAGCTGCGATCACCGAATCTCCATTTCTAAAGTACGCATCATAAATGAACATCTGCTCTTCTACCGACCACCGCTCCATTGCGACTAGATAGGTGAAATGGCATCCCATTGGGAGGGCAATGACCGCTCCCCCACCCTTCAGAAACCACCCCTTCACCCGCACCATCCTAACGCAAATGGCAATACTCCCGTGGGTCACCCTGTAGTAATCTTTGAAACGTATTTCATTTTCAACGACTTTCTTACTAATACCCTTAACTTTTTTGATCTCATGCCCACTATTTGTTAAGATCTCATACATCTTTGCTCTCAGAGCTATAAGATGAGAAATGATTTCCCCATGCATTTCATCTTTGAATTTACCAAGCACTTTTTTGTTTTTCACGAAAAAGCAAGGATGATCTTGGGGATAATCAGATGTATCCATGTAGTCTATCATGTTTAATACATCAAGGATCTTCTGTTTTCAATGCGTATATAAAACTGTCCGTATCGCGTCGCCGTTAACGGTATTATCACATGAATAGGAATGTCAGTGCCTATTTAGGATTGGGATCTGAATATTAAGGAAGAATTGATAATACCGAAAAGAGTGAATTTTCTTTATTATTTACAATCCCCCTCCCCCCATCCTGTGCCAATGATTAGCTCTACCAGACTGAATTGCCGATTGACATATGGTATTCTAGTTCCAAGCTCGGACACAATCGAGTGGGTGACATAATCGCAGGACTTCGTTGATGGGCAAGCCGAATTTTGTTTCGAAACCTCTCGCTAACTCGGGAACGTCATTGTAATGTTTTAGAGCCCGAATTATGGCTTCTTGTTGTGCAACCGCGAGTCTCTCGGGTGAAAAGGATTTGAGCAGGTGGTATTCAGAACTACCCACTCTCGTCCTCTCAAACGCCAGCATTAGTTGGCTGTTTCCGCGCCTGGTCTGTAACATGGTTATAACATATAAGTCTTTGAACACGCTGAATAAATTGTACAGTAAGTTGAAGCTTGACAGTATCGTCCATCAGCTCGGTTAAAATTTTTTGGGAGAAGGTTGTGAAGTTCAGCGGACCTTCCCATCGGCGTAATAGCTGTTTAAAATAGGTAAAATTCGGTTTTAATGATAGCTGTTTGATTATTGGAGAAATAGTAGCTGGATTAACAAGATGTATCTCATGTAATTTTATTAGAAAATGCATTATTTGGTGTGGGCTGTGTACATTAAAATGTATAAAACCCTGGATTGTCTCATTTAAATAGGACGGTGTCTTAACGGGATCGATATCAGGCTGTTGCTGGGTTAACCCAGTCTTTATAGATTCGGCTAATTGTTGGTAATCAAGTGGTATTTGTGTTTCCACTTTGCGGCAGTATTTACATTTATAATCAGCTCGACGGGTCGTACCTGCCTTGAGCCAGGTAGAATATTGTATTCCGGCACGTGTGCCGTGATAAGCTAGTAAACATTGGGAACATACTATCGGATTTTCTTGTTCGTCCTCCGGCAAAACAAGGTTACAAAAATCACAATTCTCTGTCATGTTGAACTAAATAAAAAGCACTGGTGATTATCTGAAAGGAAGTAAGTAAATTTGTAAAAACGGTTTGTTATTGATGGATATTAGTTGTAATGATAAGCTGTGAAGAAGAAAAAATTATAAGAATGGCTGTGGAAGATATATAGTATCCAGATGGATGTTACACAAATGGATGTGTGCTGAAAAGAAAATGATTATTTGTCTCTGAGATAAAGTTGTGCTTTGAGAGATTAGAATCAAGGATTATACAGAGTTTTGGTTCACCTGGCTAGGTGATAAAACTGTTTGTGAAGAGATTATTATAATAAATGGAAACAGGTATGAACAGACACAGTAATTCAATGAGATATACAATGGAAGGTGTTGTGAGGTCAATCTATATTTAAACTCACAAAGGAATCGTGAAAGCTTCACGCTCTGCTACCATGTAACATGGTTATAACTATTGAAATTAATAATTCTAACCTTGCTGTAATATAAAGTAAAAATAAGTGCAACCTCTGCTACCACCCTAGTTTTACTAGGGAAAAATAATCCAATTGAACTCAATTGGATGAAAAAAAAAAGAAATTAATATAGACTCAGCTAGAAAAAATGGAAAAAGGAAAATCAGAAAAATGAAACACAATATAAGGAGAAACGAAAATATACTGAATGAAATGCAAAATGAAATAATAGGAAAACTCCTCCGCTTGTAAATGGAGAAAGAAAACAGAAATATATGAAAAATAAAGGGAAAATTCTTCCCACAAAGGAATGAAGAAAATTGGCAAATAATCACAAAAATCACCAAGTGGTTTGTACGAAAACCAAAACCAGAAACCTTCTAAAAAGAAGGAAAATAAACTGAAAAGAAAATACCAACTTGGTTTGAAAAAATTAATAAAATTTAAAAGAAACGAAATAAACTGACCTGTAACTCTGGTTGAAAAAATTAAAAGAAAGGAAAACTGAACTGTGAAAACTGAAACTGAAAACTGAAAATCAAAATCAAAACCGCAAAAAGGTTTTAGAAAAAAGGAAGTTTGAATAGATCTGAAAATCAGAGGAGAGAGAGCAAAACCAGTGCTGCCTGAGCGAACAGTAGGAATGGACTGAGGCAGAGTAGTGGTGAGTTGAAGGCAAGAGGAGGGGTCCCAGGCAGATGCTAGGGACTCCACTAGATGGAGCGAGAGTTCCCTTTCTGTGTTTAACTAGTCAATGAAGAGTATTGGGCTCTTGGCCTATTTATATTGTTTTTCAGTTATTAAATTTATGTTTTGTGGGGAGAGATGTGACAGGTCGTCCACGGAGACAGGGGGCCTAGCAGTTATCAACAGTTCATACAGTATTCAGAACAGTTACTGTCTCCCTCCGCTCCTTCCCAAGACGGCGGGTAGTCAGCAGAACCGGGGAGGGGCATCACTCCCTCGCCCAGCTCCGGCCTGGGAGAAGGTAGCTGTCGCTGTTCCATTCTTCCAGATTTGGAATCCATTCTTCCGGAATTGATCCATTCCCGCCTGGCTGATCCATTCTTTCGGAATTGATATTACCATCTGGAAAAGGTTCAACCAGGTATTCCTAAAAATCATCGTGTTTATTTTCCTCTGATTGCGAAGAAAACGATTAGAAGAAGGCGATTAGTAGTTGAGACACAGTCTGCTTTATTCTGGGCCGTCCGGCCCTATTTATACCCCCTAGCTGGCTGGAGAAGGGGCACCCCCAGTTGGGGGCGGTGGTGGGGACGCCCTGACTTGGGCGACTTGGGTTGTGGAGACTTGTGGCGTCACTTCAGTGATGCAGCCCTCAAATTCGTGATGGGGGTCGGTATGTAAGCTGGTGGCGTCGGAGATGAAGTTCGGGGCGCCATTTGTGTTGCCACTGAAGAGGTCCGAGGCAAGTGCCATCCATGTATGCAGCAGTCTGTACAGTTGCCTTTGTAGGCCGGGATCAAGAAGGATAGTGATGGTAGAGGCGGTCTCGGCGGATCCATTGTCGTGTTAATCGACATGATTTGTCGAGGAGGCAGCGGTAGCTGTTTGGTGGCTGATTCTTTCGATTGTGTTGTTGCTTCTGGTCTTTTCGAGGAGCCCGGAGGCAGCGGCCTCGTTGGCTTGCGGACAGTTGGTAGGACGGCCATTGCGGTGGCGCTTGAGAGGCGGCAGTGGAGGCGGTGGTGACGGCGTTAGCCTTAAATCGTTGTGTTGGCTTTGGCTGCTCATCTCGGTGTGAAGGTTTGTCCGAGGAAAAATGACCAAGTGTGCGAAGAGGGGTGAGAAACAGTAGAAGGGGACCTGGTGATTTGAGCGTGTGCCAATCAAGATATCGTCTAAGTAGACGTATGTGAACGGGAGATCTCGGAGGATAAAATCCATGTAGCGTTGCCATGTCTGCGGGGCGTTTTGTAGGCCGTAGTTCATTCTTGTGAACTCGTAGAGTCTGAACGGTGTCAGAATGGCAGTTTTTTAATGTCTTCGGGCGCTATGCGGCAGTGGAAGAGGGCTCTTGACAAATCGAATTGAGAAAATGGTGGAACCATGCAGTGCGAGTGTGAAATCAAGCAGATGGCCGATCGGGTAGCAGTCCGGAGTTGTAGCTCGGTTGAGGTCCCTGTAGTCTCCGACGGGTAGAATATCCCCATTTTGTTTGAGAACTACGTGGAGCGGGCTTGAGCAAGGCGAATTGGAAGGACGGACGAGACCGGAGCGCAGCATTTCGTTGAAATGGGCCTTCGTTTGGTTGTAGAGGTGAGTAGCCAATCTACGTTGTTTTGTATGGCATTTTTAGTCATGGTCACCAAATCAGATTTGTAGTTTGATATTTTTTGTTTGTTAAGATAACAATACATCATCATATGATTCACTGAATTGTGAATTTCACAATCTCCCTCAAAGCCTTGTTCCAAGAAATTAAACAGTATTTCTAGAACTCTAGTTGCCCATTCTGTTCTAAATCCCAGACTATCCTTTACCTCCTTGTAGTGTTCAGCTCCTACCTTGGACCCACACATAGCAAGGTGACAAAATTTGACACTGTTAGAATAGAATGCACCTATTGGCCTGGCTGGTACACCTCTTTTGATCTGGTCTGCAGTTCTCTGCACTTTATTCGACATATATGTCTGATATCGTCACGCTAGTGGCAACACCAGCTATCTAATTTTTTGGCTATTTCGGTTTAAGAACCGTTTTTAAGGTAAAATTTTGTGGAGAATCGAATGGTGAAGTTAGTTTCTTCATCAGGGCAACAGGGAGCGCGTAAATCGCAATTTACATTTGTTAGTTAACAGTGGTTATCTCAAGTTGTTCGTCAACACATGCTATCTCAGGATGGCTACATTTCCGATGGTAAGTTTTCCTAAGTGTATTATTGAGAAAATCATGTGTTTCTTAGTTTATACACCTGTTAAGAAGTTGTAAGGGAAAAGTGAGTCCTATGAAAGAGATAAATAAGTTGTTATTCATCAATAATTAGGGACACAAAGTTAGGCGTTGAGATAGCGCCTGTTGCTTATTGAGATCCATTTCTGAGATAGCACCTGTTGTTCAAATCAGTTTTTTGGCTCCCCTGAAAAATTGGAAAAAATGAGATACCTGGTGTTGCCACTAGCGTGACGATATATGTTGTGCAATGCCACAACAAGAGCAGCATTGTTGTCCACATATTTAGAGGGTTCTAAGAAAGATGATATAAAATTAGGGGCAAAGATCTGAGATCCTAGTATCCCTATTTCTATGTCGATAACAAGGTGTTGGATGTCACCACTAATCTTTGTGTAGATCGACCAGGATTGGTAGGGAAAGGCTTGAGATAGTCGTGGAAAGGGTTGCGAGTTTCCCCGGAAGAGAGGGGTTCCCTCGATCGAGTGTAGATGGGTCGCGGGGGCTGACGTAACGTGAACAGCTGTGAGGCGCCAGGTAGAAGAGGGGAGGCCCTCGTGTGGGGGGGGGGTCGCCACGAGGAGGGGGGTCCATTCACTCTCGGCCGGCGGTCGATTGATGAATGAATGACAGATCGATTCCAAGAGCCCCAAATGCGAGTTCCGAGAGCGGCGTTCTCAAGCAAATGGAGCGAATGGCGGATTAAAATGAAGGGTAAGGGGAAAGAACCAAGTAAGTCAACTTACCCTTGATTCGCGATAAACGAAGTTTTAGTTTCAAAACGCAATTACTAATATTGAATGTACAAAAAAATTCGAAAACACAATCAACAGCGCTTAATATACATTATACATTATTTTAATGTACATTTTATACTATCTGCAATACTTGAATTTTTTTTTTTTTTTGCCTCGTCATAGGTTTTAGAATCGAACAATGGTGAACAATCAGGCATTGAGTACATCACTATAATATAGTATATTATATACAGGGTGACCCACAAGAACCTTACCATTGAAAAAACAGTGTAACTAAATTAATTTTTATTTATAAAGAAAATATAAGATATGTACATGTACAGGAGGATATGCCATTATTGTTATGTCGCAAAAATAATGTCTGGTAGGTGCCGCCCATCTTCTCTGATGCAAACTTCCAATCTCTCAAGAAAGCTGGTCCACACTCTCTCCAATGTCTCTTCGGTGATCATTTCCACTTCTCTCTGAATCGCAGCTTTTAATTCATCTAAAGAACGGGGTTTGGTACGATACACCCGATCCTTTAAGAACCCCCACAAGAAGAAATCGCAAGCGTTGAGATCAGGAGAATGAGGAGGCCGGGCGCCAAATGCGACGCTGCCGAAGGGGCCTACGAAGGTGTCTGAGGGACGCCTCGGAAAAGATGGCGGAGTGTGACGCGTCACCAAGCTCCGGTTTTCACACTGAGGAACCAGGTAAAATGAGAAAAGAGATTCAACTGCAGATTTACAACAATAAAAGGTAAGTTTATTAAATATGCAAATGGTTTTCTGACTAGGCACACCGAAGGGTGTGTCGAAAAGAAGCCTGACGGGCGCAACAACACAAGTAAGTATGGCACAAGATTCAATGTTCAATAGGATAGATTTTCAGATAATATTTCAAATGTACAAATTAATAACTCCAATTGACTTTGTGTTTCAGGTTTCCAGAGTATATCAGTTCAACGTTCCAGTTTTCAACAAAGGTGAGTATGGTAAGTATAGGTTAACTTTGTGTTGCAGGTACGAATTTAGCATTAAGTTACAACTTTCAATATTACGACTTTTGTCCAATTGTTTCAGAATTACTTCTACGCACTGTCCTAACAATCTTGTATGGATGAAACTTCAATGTAGTTTTTTAAAATTCTTCTAACTGACTCACGTGACAATTGTAACGAAACTGCGTGGCGTCGTGCAGAACATCTAGGACTGATCATCATAGCCTGTCGCACCCTCTCGACATTTTCCTCTGTTGTTGCCGTTCGTGGAGGACCTGGTGACTTCTTTTTCTTTATATCCCCTGTTGTTCGTAATTTCTGAACCCACTTAAGAATCGTAGGTCGGCTAGGGACAGCTCTGTGTCAGCCAACATTGGGACGACCGCGAAATGCTCGTTGAGCTGCGATCACCGAATCTCCATTTCTAAAGTACGCATCATAAATAAACATCTGCTCTTCTACCGACCACTGCTCCATTGCGACT
Source organism: Apolygus lucorum (assembly GCA_009739505.2). Classification (NCBI taxonomy): domain Eukaryota; kingdom Metazoa; phylum Arthropoda; class Insecta; order Hemiptera; family Miridae; genus Apolygus; species Apolygus lucorum. The sequence goes on along the minus strand of CM019170.2, from coordinate 7,515,980 downwards.
AGATAGGTGAAATGGCATCCCATTGGAGGGCAATGACCGCTCCCCCACCCTTCAGATACCACCCCACAAGCCTAACGCAAATCGCAAGCGTTGAGATCAGTATAACATATAACAGCATATTATACTGTTTGATTGACATTTCAACAAGTTCGGTTTTAAAAGTTAATAATGCTAACTCACACGTTTTATCCCTTCTTCGAAATCTTCCCATGAAATCAGGGTGAGTAAGAAACAGTTGTGTTGAGAATGCCGCGTCAAGTGGACAAATAGCTATACGTTTGAGGAATTTCACTATTTTTGTATAGTTTTGAACTGACTGGGCTTTCCGCGAGTTGATTGAAGAAATCTGTTCATCTCCTCCGGTAGAGTCATGAAGTTCTGTATTGTCGGATGGTCCCTGGGTAGATCCACTTTCAGGCGGTAAACAGCGTGTTTCCGGTATTGACTCGAAGGGACACCCTTCACGTCGTTCTTGTCCACCATCGTCATGTTCAAATAGTATCAGATACTATTTTCCTCCTATACCCCACATAGGGCTCCCCGAGGCATCGTTTTCTTTTTGTCTCCTCTTTTTTCCATTTTTCTTTCTGAGGGAGCGACTGTCTGATTCTTCTCTCTTGATATTCGTTCTCATCTGACTCCTGTGGAACTTCGTTCCCAGCTAGAATTTCAACTTCGTTACCAGCTAGAATTTCCTCTTCATCAGCAGGAATAATGGGTTCTGTAACAGGGGGTGCTGCTGCCTCATCTTCATTGTCTCTCAAAAAGCTCTCGAAAATGTTGTCATTCAATTGATCTGAAATGAGATGCAACAATCTATTAAATTAGGGATGGGGCAAAAATACAATTTTGTCATCAGGTCAGGCAGACATGAGTCAAACAATGTTTAGGAGTAGGTAGGTACCTACCTTCTTTTGAAAATGGATCGACTTCACTTTCAGCCAAGTCCTCAAGATCCTGTTGCGAGATTTTGTTCAGAGAATGCCAACCAGTTGTTACTGGGCACCCCGCATCAGCCAATGATCGGCAGAGCTCATCAGCTGAATACATCAACTCGTTGTCATCCATATTTTTTGTGGGACTAGACATTTTCAAACTACAAAAAAAAAACGAACAAAGTTCTGTAAGAAGCTAAGTTACCTACAATTTCATGAATTTATGCTGCAACAAGGCATCTCAACCCCTTCCAAAAATGCCCAAGTCAACAAACGAGACAGAACCATTTTAGCGCAAGTACCCAAGACCGAGCAATAATAGCCTAAGTCACCGAACTGGGTAGAAACATAATGGCCTAAGTCAAGCAAGATTTTCTAGCATCATTTACCTTGGTAAAATGATCACAATCTATCACTTTTCAATACTAATTTGTTCGATGGGTTTACTGACTACACTAATAATAATTTCCACATGCTCAGAACACAAAAATTACTATAAATAACTTACAATTTCACGGAGGAGGCTGGGCGACCATACTCGATGATAAGGAAAACACTGACTTAGGCACTTGTGATCTTCCAGTTTGACTTGAGCAGTGTTGCCTTGAACGATTTTTCTCCCGTTTCCGTTGGCTAAACTGTTCATCTGACCACACCACTGGATCCAGCGCACTTTTTTCTATAAGGTTATGTCCTTATCTCAAAACCGAAAAAAAGTGACTTCGGCTATGTTGGTTCTTCACCCTCGATCTGTTCGATGCTGCCGGCCAGGAAGCCGTATACTGCGCTCCGCTCTGAAGACGACCGCATATAGTTGAGTCGGGCCACGTGCCCTTATGACGTGGGGATACTGAAGGTAGGGTATAAATAATACCAATACACATTTGGTTTGTCAAATTCGGGATTGTATGCAAGAACGCACTGCTCACCAAGATCGGGATCGTCACTTTTGGGTTTTGCACACACACAGTGCTCGCACTTGTTGCAAACGGGAGTCGTTGACCTGCTGACACGCGCTGTCGCGTCCCCAAGCGCGTAGCCAACCAAGGACAAGAACCCAAGACATACAAATTTGATGAAATACCACAAGTGCTGCAATATGTGGTTGAAGAATTTTTTTTATTTATTTAATATTATTATTATTTTTTTTTTTTTTTCGTACAAATACAAGTTGTAAACGTGACCTAGCGGGCTTTCGCGAAGACATAACCCCAAGTGACTAGGAGGAAGGAACCCCATTCCTCTCTAAAATCACCCGTAAGTTTGAGCCGATCATGGGAAAATCCATTTCGTTAAGGAGATCAAATGTGTTAAGAAGATCTTCAATGGAATGCCAAATAACTCGATCAATTCTACCTTCAGCCTTAAAGTCATATTTATGATATAATTCAGTTTTCTGAATATTGTGGAAAATTAGGAATACCCACAAACTTGGAATTAGGAATACCCACAAACTTAGGACTTTGCCACAAAAATGGAAAAAAAAAAAATTTTTTTGGTTTTTATTTTTTTATTTTTCTACATAATATTCTGAACGTTTTAAAAAAAATTAAATGAAATTTGGATATTCATAACAGTGTCAAATCGCCTCTCAAACTTGGCGTCTTCGGAGAATGTTACGGGCGCTAGAAGTTCCCAGAGGCATACGACGGATTTTCGCCTTCCTCTTCTTCCAACTCATCCTCCAATCTCCTTCTTGCCATATTCCTTTTCTGGCGTGCCTCTTTTGTGATCTGTTGTGCAGCTCTGTTTGCCTCTTTCATTCTCACAGTATCGGATCGCTTACAAGCATTTACACAGAAGATGCCAGGGTCAATTCCCAACTTCTTCAGAACATACAATTTGCTTATGTTTCCCTCATTGTATGTAGACACAGCCTCATGTGCTCCGAAGTTTAGTGCTGTCAACCCGACAAATGACCTTTTTGGTATTTTTCTCCATAATACATTGTTGAAGCTCTCATTTGTATTTTGGGTTTTGCCATGGAGGCATTTTGACAGCAAATCATCCGAGGAAAGGTCCCTGAAAATGGACTTGATTTCTTGGCCAACAGCAAATGGAAGGTGCCCATGATCCGTGTGCCTATATGGTTTGTTTTCCGCTTTGGCTTTCTGGAACTTACACCAAGAATCAGGCCCCTCAGGACATAACCCATGACCAGGCTGATTGTCAGACGAAGTTATGTGAAAATATATTGCCCAAACAGCATTTTTCAACTCTTGCAACGTCTTATTGGCATTTCTCATTATGGCTAGGCCATAGTATGTTTGGATTTTGTCTATCCACTGATTGGTAAGACGGTTCCTCCCCCCAAGTGTTTTCCCATCCATCAATTTTTTACTTGAATTATTTTTCTTCAAGTTCCGGAGCCGAGTGCCCATCCTCTTCTGCATATGGCCTATGCACTCCAACTTTTGTAGGTCAACACCTTCACCATAAGGATGGTCTTTTTGAATGGTCTTGAAGGAGCTGGAGTCACCATCACCCAGGTAATACAGATACCTTACATTCCTAGTCTTGGAGCGTTCATAAATTTTCCTGACACCAGCAATCTCCATCCCACCACTAGTTCCAGAATAATTGGCCACACAGTTTGCTGAATGCTCGTTCCGAACCCATCCAGGACATCGACAAAATTTTGAAAGCACTTGTAAATCTATCAATTTTCCAGTGTCACCACTCGTAGCACTCACGACACCATTCAGGGACGTATGTCCCCTCTTTTGCCACGTACCATCAAATGTCACAGTGATGTTTGTACTTCCGCTATTTTCGTCAATCGCTTCAACTAAAGCAGCATCCATACTCTCCTGACAAACAGCACTAGCAGCTACGTCCAATGCTCTTTCGTAGGGAAGGAATTTAGGAGGTGTTGGTAAGTTCAAAATTGCACTCAACTCGCAAGCAGCAGTCCTACCTTTACCAATGTTTCTCATGGCGTAAACCAAACGTAGATTAGCTTCGTACAATTCCGAAACAGACCCTGTTTCATGATTTCTGATTGGTACTTTACTGGAATTAGTAAATTTTGATCTTTTACCACAGTCAGGACAACAAACAACAATTTGGACAGACCACCCTGTTCGTTTCCCTGTGCTAACTTCAACAACGCCCCCACATTCCTTGCAAGTGCAATTGACACTACTGCAGAGGTTCGTAATCAAATCCTGAATACTTACGATGTCATTTCGAGATGTTGAATGAAACTCATCATAAACAGGCAAGTTATTACGAATTTTTCGTTCGGAACTTGAGGCTCTTGAAGAACTGGATGAACATGCTGTCGACGAACCAGCCTCGGAGCAGCGCTCAACGTCAGGTACATTTTCAGAAGTTTCACCTCGTACGGGAGGGGTAGTTTTTTTCTTCTTGAAAAATGGCCCTTTCCTTGGCATTTTGTCACACGGAAAGTAAAATAAAGTTATAAAAAGCAGGATCAAACTAGCCACACGTGAGACGAGAACGTAAACAAACACTGTAAGCCTGATAAGTTTGATAGCACATTCTTCTTCCACTTCAACTCATTTTTCTCAATCACTCACCTGGAAACCATGTGGTAGGTATATACACATGGAAGACATCAACAACCATGGATGTCAATAATCTAATTGGAGTGTACTCGTGTCAATTATGAACAGTTTAGCTGTGATGGAAGGCTGTTTCCTACGAGGCGAGGGCGCGCTAGTTCCGGCGGGCGGGCCCGGCCGCCGTTTTACAAAAAACGTTCCCCTGCAAAATGACGTTTTTCGTTGCTTGGGATTTTTTTTCTCCCACACCGTTTATTCGATCGCCTTCAAATTTTTACATGGTGTTCATGATAGTGTAGAGAAGAGTCCGTGCCATGGATATTACCGGATTTCATTTAGAAGGGACCATATGATTTTTGGACTGAAGAAAAAAATACGATTTCAACCAACAAAATATGAAAGGTCATCAAAAATCGGGATATTGAAATTTTCAAAAGTCCATGGCACGGATTCTTCCTAATAGTATCAAGAATAATGGGTAAAAATTTGAAAGTAATAGCTCTAATAGTAACATCAAAATGTTTTCCCAAAGATTGATATATTTTCAAAACCGAAAATTATTGTATTATAATTTTAACTTTCTTTCTAATGGTCCAAATTGAGCCAAATTTTAATGGAGTGACCCTGAGAATGATCTGACAACACTGTAAAAATTTGAAAACATTCCGTTCATAATTACAGAGTTTGTATGAGATGGAAGTGAAGGGGCGCCGAATTCGGGTTTTCAGCTGGCAAAGTCCCCCTTAAGAAATCAATGATTAGAATATGATTACGATTTAAATCATTCTGAGAATATAATAAACACACGAAAGCAATAAAATGACCAGAATAAGGATCGGAAGGAGAAAAAGAGTCTCTAATTTCATCAATTTCTCGGATCTTTCCAAGGTCTTGGAGCCGAAGGACACTCAGAGAACGACGCATTCCGAAAGTTTGGCATAGACAAGGGATGTCTAAGTAAAACCAGGAAACGTCAGAAGCTTCGATGAGACGAAGAGCAAGAGATCGCAAAACCACAACACAAAATTGAGAAAAATAATGCATACTAATATCACGAAAGCGCTCCTCTGAAATTAATCCTCTGATGAAAAGGAGAATGAATGATGAATGTAAAGAGATAAAAATACAACAATCACTACTATTACTTTTATTAAAATATAAAATATTAAGTTTATTGATAAGAGTAAAATCTGAAAAAGTAAAATCACCATATTTGGAACCATGAAATCCAATCCACAATGTAGAAAACAAAGAAGATGAAGTAATTTTCTTACAAATGGACGGAAGTAAATCAATATTACATCGGTTGGTGAGATAAAATAAGTCAATACTCGGTCGTTCATCGAATACGCAGTTTAGCCTAGCAACATCGTAATTACGTTTACCACTTTGTCTGTCCAACCAATCTCTAAGTTGATGTAAAAAATGGCGAAGTTCCGCTTTGTTGTTATTACATTGAATTAAAAGAATTTCGAGTATTATGAAGACTGATTTTTCTACATTATAATATTTGTCATAATATTGAGAGCGGTCTTCCGCGGCAAAAATTGGGGGTGAATCTGCTCTGTCAATATTGAAATTTATGTAATCGATAATTTGAATCGTCTGAATTTTACTGCAATGTTTTTAAGGGCGTTTTTGATGAAATTAGGATTAACGTCTACTGCTTTGAATAACATGTCCTCCGTCCAATAATGCGTATGTATACCTGCAGCCAAGGGTTCCGCTCCTATGTCAATGAGGCGATCTTCTATCTCTTTAACGAAGTGAGCGTTGATGACGCGCCCTTTTCCTTACCCTCTTCTTGTCCGTTATCAGCGGCACATATTTTAGTTTCCAAGGACCGATTTTGATGAAATTTGGTATATGGGGTCCATTTGGGGTCTAGTTGTGCCCGAAGCTTTTGGTAGATGTCGGTCACTTCAAACGGTTGAAATTTTGAAATCGGAGCTCTGTAGAACAGCCTTTCGCTCCCATTTTGAGTTAAAGATCAAACATTACAAGAATATTGGAGATTTCAAGTTGGGGCGTATTTGAAATGTTTCCCCCAACTTTTCACTACTTGGACATGACTTAAAATAACCAAAAGCTTCAGGGCACACCAAATAAAGGCGATGTAACAAACAAATTCACAAATATCGGTCCATGAGCTTTGGTCACCGGACCAGGTGAAACATACGGACGGGAGTTTCGAATTCGATGTCCGAATTCTACATGCCTTGGAACGTAAACCATAAAATTTTGAGAGATGTTACAATTCTATTTTCCTGCTCGATTCCAAACTTTCATTATTGCAATATTGAAGAAGAATTTGGTCCGTCCGCCTTATTCTGATCTCTCCTAAGTTACCATGGACCACAATTGATGGAATTTGGTGAGGAGGATGCATCAAAACGAAAGATTATTTACTTTGTCAGAAGGAACAGAAGGAGTTTCATCGTCATGTTTCTCAGATTGTGTGACCTTCTCATCTGTTTTGTGTCGCTTTTCTCCTCCTCCAGCCATTTCTATGTCCTCACCATCGGATCCCTGGAACACACGGTATTGCAGTTCTTGATAATAGGGGTATTTGAATGGATGATTTATTCGTGATAGAATTCATGGTTCAATATCGTGGAGCGATAAATCTATATGACTAGTAGATCATATAGCAAGATCACTTACCTTATTAGTAGGATCGGATGGGGTTTCTTCGCCATGTTTCGTGTCCTCCTCATCTTTCCGCTTTTCTCCTCCTCCACTCTTTTCTTTGTCCTCACCTTTGGAACCCTGAAACACACGGTATTGCATTACTTGATAAAACAGGTATTTATTATTGTGATATCAGGTGAATGCTCCTGAATGCTGTTGATAATTAGAAAGTGAGATGATTATCGGGAAGTTCGATTAATTGGGCAGGCACAATTTGTCGACACATGGCGACTTCGAATGGAAGCACTTCTGATCGAAGATGATGGCTGGAAGTACGTCAAAAGGTCAGAGAGTAGGTACAACCCACAACAGAACCTGCGGCCAGTGAATGGGCTGATGCAGATTTGAAGTCTCGATCTGATTTAATCCTGGCAATGAATCCATCCGAACTCAAGCAAAAATATGTGAAAAACGAAAGGACATATATGACTCGAAAGGTCCTGCTCGGAAGGCAATACTTTTGGAAAGGTTAATTTTGCGAAGGATGAAATCGAGTGGAGATATTCGAGATCACGTCTCAAATTTCTTCGAAATTGTTGAAGACCTGGCAAACATGGATAGTTCTATTAACGACGATCTATATGGAGAGGTATTTATATGGAAAATGTAATAATCATAGAATTCATGGTTCAATATCGTGAAGTGATGAATCTATATGACTAGCGAATCATGAAAAAAAATCAATTACCTTGTCGGTAGGTTCGGATGAGGATTCTTTGTCATGTTTCTCATGTTTCGTGTCCTCCTCATCTTTCGGCTTTCCTCCTTCCCCACTCTTTTCTTCGCCCCATTAATTGATAATAGTTGGATGATGTGTATGTGATGGAAATTGATGGTTGATCAGGGTACAATGATAGAAGACGGATAAGAATGGCCTGCTGCAGAGCCATTATCCCCCTGTAGATCGGACCGTTCTTCTGGAACTGATGCTTCGATCGAAACTCGGCGAACCTCCACATCTCCCTTGAATTCATGGACTTGACGCGGCGCTTCTCGTACCACTTGAGATCGAGGAAGTACGGTGCGGACCCCTGTTTTGCCGACAATGAAACACCTGTCTCGCTCCTCCTGTCATAAGTAGTGGACGAGGGCCAGTTTGTCTCGGCTGGTGCGCTGTCTATAATATTGTCTACGATGTTGTAGAACGTATCCATATCCGGATAAGGACTGAGGCGCAATACTGCTCAAGAAGTCCTCGTACAATTTTATAGTACGACCCCACTCTAAGTTGGGTATATAATATGAAGGGTCAGGGGGAAAAACGATGAAAGTCAGTCCAGCATGATTTTCCATAAAATTAAAAACAAAGTTTTGTGTCAATAGTTTACCTAAAAACGTGTTCCTATACTATACTATTTTGTATCGTTTTTTGACCTTCCATGGGTAGTATAATACTGTAACAGTTGTTTTTTCAGGGTTATGAAGACTAATAGGGTAAAAAAATTCGCAAATTTATGCAATAAAATTATTATTCATTTCGTTGAAAAAAAATTTGTAACAGAAATAATAGCATAATAGCTTAAACGCCCTTCATGAACAAGGTTGTTCTAATCCTCATCATCCAGCATGTAGTCCAGGTAGATCCGAGCCACAGTTTCATCGTACGTGTAGAAGGCCGATACACCACTGGAAAGGATGTGAAGATTAAAGCTGTAAAAGCTGAGTTGTCTTTTGTAATAGACATCATTGGTGGTAATGTTAGGGGTAGGGAGATTTTTTTGGAAGTCCATAGTTATGGCCGCCACTGTGTCGTCCTTCCTACTAATTTTTTTGGCTTTCTTCTTGAGCGAATAAAATTTTTGAGCTTTCAATAGATGAAGTTTATGTTCAGTTTCCAGGTTTTTGAGTTCTTTTTCTCGAGTCAATTTTTCCGAATCAGCGAGGGAATCAATGCCTGTTTCTAAAGCAGCTTTCTGAGACTTGTAGGTATCACACGAACTGCATGTATCTTTACGTGGGTATCCAAAGGATATGTTGAATTGAGTGTTGAAAATTGAGCGAAAAGTGTCGTAATGCACTTCTTCTTTTCCTGGATGAGATTCATTGTACATCTTGCTCAACTTCGACTAATTAAGATCATCTGATAAGTATACTTTGTCTGAATCTTTTAGAGAGTAATGTGATTTTCGCCCTCTCAGTGACTTAATGAAATTCGTCACAAGTTCGCGCTTTTCTTCTGAGAGTTTGTGGGGTCGATTCTCATGTTTTCCTCTGCCATCTTTTGGGCTACATCCAAGAGCAAGTAGCGACGACTGTACAGTCTGGATCCGTCTAGGTGTTATGCCGAAGAGTGAAATGAACGCTTTGAAACATACGATCACATCTTGCATTAATCCATCAATTTTTACTGTAACTCTATAAGAGAAAGACGCTCTTTTTTGGCGATTATCAATATCCGGTTTGGAGGGCCGTTTTCGTTGTTGCACGGGGAGCCTGGTAATAAGTCCTGATATGAAGGAATTTTGAGCATCATGAGATTCGAGACTATTGAAATGCGAAATTAGTCGTTCCCTTTCACCTTCGTTTACCTTGTCAAAACATCCTCGCTTACACTCACAGTCAGGCCCAGTTTCATGCGTTGAGAGCCGCAGTTTTTTCATCACATCCTTCATTCTTCCAGTTTTTCTCCTCTTCTTTGTCGAGTTGGTGTCGATTTTCCCCACTTCGTCACTACTTTCACTTAATCCACGATCCATAAAACCGGCTGATCACAGTACGAGAGTAAAAATAAAACAAACGATCTTGGAAAGAATGATAAGCGAAATGGATGATAACAGGTGGTGCCCACCGCGGCTGTGAAACACAGTCGTTTGGTGCGTATCGCGGCCTTTAAACGGGACTCTCATCTTTCTTCCCTCTGCGCTCGTGCGCTTCATCTTTTTTCCCCCTTATACCTAATCTTAGGATGCGTTTTTGGAGGGATTCTCATCGTCCTTCCCCCATGGTCTTTTGCAGGGCGATAGTACACCTTCCCAGCTACCAGATGGCGCAGAGATCTCAAAATCGTCAAAAAAATGACATTCATCGTTTTTCCCCCTGACCCTTCATATGTCTGAAACCATTGTGAAGTTCCCGACCCCGAGATCAACAAATCGAGTAAGGTTCGTACTTTCAATTTCTTGTAGAGCGCTGTATTCTCGTCCGTCGACTTCCAATCCTCGTAAGCCTTGTTCAAGAGCATCAGCGTGGACTTCCAGAATATTGTCTTCAACGAGTCTTCCCTCTTGATGGGTTGTTCCGCCAAATGTTCCTGGTTCCTGTCGAAAATGAAGTCCAATAATTGAATCCAGTGGTGTACCTGGACCATGTCGACAACCTTTTCGTAATTCTGTATTATTTCCTTGCCCCGAGCCACTTCCTCTTCTGCTTCGAAATGAGTTAGAATCGAAAGGGTCTGATCGGACACTTCCTGAGCTCTCTGTGGATTCACGGCGGAGGTACTTGGGCGAACTGACGACCGACTTCACTGAACCCGACCTCTTCATCTTCTTGGGGAGATTTTTCGCGGCGGCGCTTTTGGCGGCTTCCCTTTTTCGGGCCTGACGGAACCTTTCCCGACTCATTTCGTCTCCAACTTCCGATTGGGGAGCCACTACGGATTCCATGTCGGAATCTATAGCGATCTGCTGCACTGATATGTCCTCTATAGGGGTGGGTTGAGAACTTACGGCTGTCCTCGAACGCGGGAGACTCTACTTCTTCCTCTCGGCGCGACTCGTGGTTCATGAGAGCTTTCTTGAACGACATATTGTTCACTACCGAATACACAAGACTGACTAAAAGAAATACTAGATGTAGACGCGACCGAACTCATACGAACGAGATCTAAATAGGGATGGGACATCGATATCGATAATATCGAAACATCGATGTTTTGCTCGTAATATCGATGTTTTTAACATCGATGTTTTGGTCCGATGATATCGATATGTCGACGAGATGGTCTGATTACATTGTTTGATAAATTTGACCTACTAGTTACTGCAGGGGAACCAGGCAAAATCCAATTTCAGACCAGATAACTTCATTGAATTTAGTTGGAATTTGAAGAACACCTCCTACCTTTCAATAGTTGTGATCAGCTACCTCCAGGTCGATCCCCGGTCAAGGGACGTTAATTTTTGATGATCCAACACAATCATCACTTTATATAACAATATAATTACTAGAAAACAATAGCAAAAAAGTCTCTATATGCTTGAAACGATAATTGAAATGGGGAAAGTATGGGATATCGAAATGAAGTGCATAAAAATCCCATAATTTATCACGAATGAAAAAAAATTATAATGGAGTAGGTTATCCAGTAAAATAAAAGCATGTCAAAAGAAAAAATATTTACTTCCTATGAATGGAGGAAGAGCAGCCTCATCAGGTTTTCTCCCTAGATTCTAATTAGTTGACAAATGAATTAAATTTCCCGCTTTTCAAAAACATCGATTTTTCACCAAACGATGTTATCGACATCGACATCGACATCGATGTTTTCTGTTCGATGTCCCATCCCTAGATCCAAAAGCGGAATGAAGTTTGCGACTCGCCCAAAGCCAATCATATGTAACATATGATTGGCTTTGGGCGAGTCGCAAACTTCATTCCTGGTGTACTCTATCATTCCAAAATAAACATACTCAACCTCATAAACATCACTCCTATTTTAACTAAGCTGATAATTTCCCATTATGAAAGTGCAGTTATTGTATCCTTCAACTTTGACCACACCGTATTGGACTGTTAGAACCGTTCTTACCGTAGCCATACGGCTCCCAGCTATTGTTATAAACAACAGTAAGTATAGTATTATAGTCATTTTCAATAGCCCCTGCGTGCTGCGATAAAGATAAAAATCATATGGAAAAATGAATTAGTAACGTTTCTGAAGTTCAATCAGAAACATTCTCGGGGGCGGCAAATCCTTTCTTTAGAATCTCTTTTCCCGTCTTCCACTAAGCTAAACTTAGTTCGCATCAGATGTGTCGTACAGCACAGGATGGTCCCCGACAAGTTCAATTAACTTCTCATCCATTTTTGGATAGGAAACGACGCACCCACGATCCACGAAAACTGTCCTGCACATACAAAAGGACCCATGCGTGGAGAGCAACTGAGTAGTATAGCTCTGTGGGCTGGGTTCAATATGCGGTACAATACATCAACTCACCTTCGGATATGTTCTCCGTGGTATAAGCCCATTTTCTTGCGTCATTGTCATATTTGGCCGCGATGGCTGTGGCGAGGAGCAGACTACATTCATTGCCAGATTTGTCTTTGAATGCTCCCCGAATCTTGAGCATTTGTTCTGTGACTAATTTGGTGATGTTATTGTCTCGAGGCTGCGCATTAATAGCTTCAAATATGATGGCCGCCGGGGTGTCAATGTGACAGAATTTCGCGGAGAAAGCCGCCCGAAAGTTTTCCCAGGTGAGGTTTTCATCCAAATTATCCGCCAACCACTCCGCTGCGCTACCTTTAAAGGATTCAGTTAATGCCCGAGCTAATTGAGCTTTATTTGGTTTGGCGTCTTCGGCAATTAATTGAGCAGTTTTAATCCACGCTTTAGGATTGATTTTGATTCGTCAAATTCGGTGAATTTTACCTTGTTGGGCGTCTTGGAGGGTAGCTTATTGAGAAGGGCGTCAATCAAGCGTTGTGTTGGTTCATTTTCGGTGTTGGAGCTTGCTTCTTCCTCGTCGGGAACAACGTCCTCTATCTTCCACAAGCTTGATTGAGCCATCAGTCGCGAAGTTAATGAACCCGTTTTGAAAAATAGGTAAAACTTAACACAAACGAAAATTTGATAAATTATGTGAGCTAGGTAGTTCACTAATCACCACTTCTGATGTAGGGTTTGTCAGATAAATGAAACAAGATATATTGGTTCGGAACGTAGTAGCTTGTATTGAGGTGTACAAGGAACTGATCAGCCCGTCTCATGACTCCCAGTTTGAAAAATCAACCAGGTTTACCAACGCAGGTGTGTCGATTGTAGGGAAAAGGGGAATTGTCACCTTGTGACCGACCGTATAGGATCCTGCTCCCGACCTAATGCAAAACTGTGATTCACATTCCTACCCATGCGTGGGTCGGACATGGGCTGTGCGTGTGCTGGGTTCAATTTGCGGCGGGCTTAAACGACGTCCCAGTCAAATCAACATCCACGTTAATTGTGATTAATAGGTTCAAAGTTATTTTGAAAACTCGAATGTTTCACTATACAAAACTGCCCTATGTGAATTGTAATCAAAATTAGATTCTTACCACAGGGAATCTTCCGCAAGAGTTGAACTCCTCTGTTATCTTGTCCCAACATTCTTTCTTCTTTACAACGCTCTCGGCATCTCTGCACTTCGACTCGACGATTCGGCTGTTCTTCAACACCAGACTTTTTAGTAATATCTTCTCTTCCTCCCCGAATACTGTTCTTTTATTCATTGTCGACCTATGGATACGTGACAAAAATTATAATTTTGTTTTGATACAGTTGAGTTCAGAGTTTTGAGGCGCAACTCGTGTAATAGATCTTTGTATTGTTACGACGTCTCACAAGATCGATGCGCCTCAAAACTCTGGAACAATATTTACCTATCAATATTTCAATGTTTATCAATACACACCTCAAAAGAACTGGAGAACACGCACTGTAATAACAAAATTTGCCAGGAAGTTATCCCTGGTTGATGAAATATCGTTGTGCAAAGATCTTGTACTTACGCCAGTTTCATTTCTTGGTCGTAAGGAGTGCCCTTACTTGAAATTTGCTTTGTTGCTGTCCGGGAATTTCTTGTTGGACACTTTCACTTTGCAGGGTTCACGCACTAACCGTTGATACGGAATTTGCTGGCCTTGGTACTTGGTAAATTTGCACTGTCCTACCGACATAGCCAATTACATGTAAATAAACGTAAAGTCGTTTTAAACGAAAACTATTTATTAACATTCACAAAATTATATACTGGAAGGTGGCGAATTCCCGGGACACATCGCCGTTCCGGAAGAACAGTGACGTAAATGCAAAAACTCAAATTTTACAGGGGAGTGAAAAAACGATTTGCAGTTGTATAAAACGTATGATTGAAAACGGTGTAAGTGACTCAAAAGAATGGTATGTTGAGAATATATAGAATTTAATATTCAACTTTCATTTACCAGGGATTAAATTTTTATCACCCCAATTCCAACCCCTAAGTACAGATACGTCATTGTTTCTCTTATAATCGTAGAAGGTACAAACTGTCGTAATTGTTAATTATCTGAGCGATGTCATGAAAATTTCGCCGCTGAATTAACACTCAGTCCGGATACTGGCCCCACAATCATTAGACGGATAGTGTAGTCCCTGGGACTACACCCCCAGTTTTCGCAGAATCTCACTGGAAAATCCTTAATACACCTCGTTTAACGAATGAAAAAGTTAGTTCAAGGTTTTTAATTAGGTAGTCCAAGTCACTTTATGAACAAATTATTAATAATTAGCCCAATTAGGGCATTTATTTCTTCAGGACTCGTGTCCCTATTACGATAAATTGAGAGTTTTTTGTCAGGGGCAAGTCCACTTCGAATGTCTGCAAGTTTTTTATTTTTCCATTTCACCACTTCAGAGATAATCTCTTCGTCCAGCAGAATGTTCCAAAATTCGATAGGGTGAGGATCATTACCCAGTGCTCGTGCTGGTCCAACTAAGCCTGGTAACCCTCGCACAATGTTTCCGGCCCCAACTCTCACGCTATCACGTGATCCTTCTGAATGCCACTCCATATCATTTTTACCAAGGTACGTGTGAGGGATATCCTCTACAACTTCAGGATTGAAAATGGTACGTGTATTTTGATGAGAACGATGGCGAGCTATTTCCTCGAGAAATAATTCATCATCTGCAGAGTCACTTGCGTTTACGCAAGAATCTTACAAGATTCTACACTGTCAGAAATGACATAATCTGGATCATCGTCTGAATCACTCACAGGTTCTGTTATTTCATTATCTTCAATGTCTGAGGCAATCAGGCTATCTTCGTTGATACTCGTAGATTCTTCAGCTTCTAACAGTGAGCGGATTCTGTCGTCAAAATCATGATCATCAATTCGGAAACAGCGCACAGCCATCTTCGACAGGGTCGAAAAATCAGGAAAAATGAAGATATGAAACCTAAACAGACCAGGAAAAAATAAAACGTAAAGTTTCGCTCGTTGAAAAAGTTACCTCTAGAAAATAAGAAAAGCTAAACAAAAAAGGATAGTGGAGTCCCTGGGACTTTGAGCTGTTATCAGGATAGTGTAGTCCTAGGGACTCCTCGGTTAAAATAAGTTTCTATGACTGGGCAGGAACCAAGAGGGGGGAGAGATGCAAGGTCACTCACTTTACGTTCTTCGTCTCTGGCCAAGAAGCTACTGAATAGGGGGAGCTCCCCCACTGCTACTGAAGCGTTCACGCCCCACCCAAAGTTTTGCCCTTAGTCCATGGGACTACTATCCGGACTGAGTGTTAAAAAAAAACACAAAAAAACATGAAATAAAAGACGTTTGAGAGCTATCTCATAAGAACCGTAAATTCAAGTAAGGCACACTGTTTAAAGTAGTTGGAAAGAGAAAAAAAATCTAAAGCTGTGAAAAAAAGTGGTAGCTGCATTATAATAAACAGCCGAGTTATCCTGTATAAGCAGAATACATACTTTCAAATTTTCTAAAAAATGGAATGTATAAAAAGTAGGAATGTACCTATGAAAAAATAAAAGATTGTCACAACATTTTCACTTCAGGGAATCGTAAAAAGATCTGTAGAACGTAGTAATTACATTTTTCATGAACAGGGTATTCAAATCGCGTAATTTATTATTTGCTAGCGCGATTTTTCCTGAATAAGCCGGTTTCAGAGTGATGGCAGATGTGATTGAAGATCGGCTCTTCCTATTTTTATATTCAACCTCACTCCACTCAGCCTGTTTATAGCTGGTCTTATAATAAAATTTGTCTTCTCCTTTTTGAAATCTTAAGATTTTTATTTCGTTAATTTTAAAATCATC
Organism: Apolygus lucorum; assembly: GCA_009739505.2. Taxonomy (NCBI): domain Eukaryota; kingdom Metazoa; phylum Arthropoda; class Insecta; order Hemiptera; family Miridae; genus Apolygus; species Apolygus lucorum. The sequence continues at coordinate 7,499,808 of CM019170.2, read as the reverse complement.
CCCATTTGTGTTCTTGGCAAGTTTTGGTACCATCTCGTCATGAAGTGTTTTAAAATCGTAAAAATCTCCAAAACTCATTTCATTGACATGCAAAGGGTTTCCTTTTTTTTAGCGTTTCAGTGAAACATATTGATCAGGCACGTAAATAGGGCCTGACTTCTTTGCTCTGTTCAAAGATCTTTACTTTAATCGATCTTTTTAATTGATCTTTAAATATTTACCATCGCCTATCTCCTCGGCCTCTTGTACCACCTCCTCCAGAACCCTCCTCAACCCATTCAGCGTACAGACGTTTCGTTCCCTAATTCTGAAACAAAAATCACAATTTAGCTCATTAAACACAGTACCCAACACAATTTCAGAGATTGCTTCATTTCATATCTGTTAGGGAATATTTTAAGATAATGAAGCTATCCCAATAGACTCAAACTTCATAACGTATGAATGGATTGCCCTTACATTCTAGTAAGGTTGGTGAAAACCCAATAGCCTGGAACTTTGGTACATCATGTTGTATGTCTACAAAAGATAGGCAACAACAACAATGCTTACAAGGAGGTTGCACGGAGATTATTAAAAGGAGTACAGTTTCAGAACTTGAGGTTTTTCTATGGGTTCTGAAATCTTGAATAAAAGTGATTATTAAAAATACAGAATAAAACACATCATGTATACGTCGTGCACAAGAATATTGCCTTCCGACCCTGCACTCTGACGGAGAAAGTGGAACTAATTTTTAACACGAAATTCCCTTTTTTTTTGTTTTTACCCTGTCCACTGGCAGCACTGTCTCCCTGTAATCGTTTTAGCGGATTTTTGTAGAAAATCAGTTTGTCATTAAATTGAATATTGTTCGAACCAAAAGCAACCAAAAAACGTAATTTTTTTTCTTCGTTATAAAAAAAAAAGATAGGTACTGTGATAAAAGCCATACGTCCAAATTTACTTACTTTTTACCTTTGTACGATTATCAAAGTTGTTCAATATTCTGCCTTTGAAAATATTTTGAAGGTAGGTAGGAATAAAATGAAAGATTGGAAACAAATGTTATTTTATTATTTACTTAAGTAGGTACAAGTTACAATATTTTTCAACTTAAATAATTAATCAGAAAAATCCGAGTCCTCCTCGGAACTGCTATCGCTGTCAGAAGTCCCCCCAACGTTAATGATGAAACTATCGATCTCCGATTCGACTAAATGATCTTTTTGACGGTAGTCTGCCTCACATTTTTTCACATGTCCACAAACATTTACCCACTTTTCTTTCGAATACTCGGAGAAAAGTTTTTTCAGGTATACTTCTTTTTGGCCCAGTGGAGTGCCAACTGATTCCCGCGCGAGTTTTCCCTTGATATCACCCCACACCAGTTCGATTGGGTTCAAATCGGGATGGTATGGGGGGAGGTGGAGGGTATGATGGCCTGCGTCTCTAATAATTTCGTCGACCTTGAAAGTCTGTCCGACAGACGAATTTTTTACCAGAAATAGGAGCTCGGCTTTGGTAAATTGTTCGTTGAATTGCACATTATTCCTTCTCAACCACGAAACGACATCTGCCTTCAGAGTAGAACTGTTGGGTCTTTTGTTTGTCTGCACACAATGGTATTTCGCGTTGTCCATCACCACGACCGAATCCGCTGGTAAATTCGGGAGGAACTTTTGCGTGAGCCACTTGGAGAAATTTTCAAAATTCATTGATGAATGATAGTCTCCAGATCTTGATGACGCCTTGAAGATGAGCAATGCGTTTGGGACGAACCCTTTTTCACCACCGCCGTGAACGATGATCAATCGGTCACCCTTTCCAATTTGTTGAAGGGCTCCCAACTCCTCATTGGATTGCCAACAGGTCGAGACGCCGTGTGACGCTTGAACGTAGGTTTCGTCGAGGTAAACAATGTTTTTCCCTTCAATGCGGTAGGTATTGATCGTTCGTAGGTACCTCGCTCGCCAAGCTGCAATTTCAGGTCGTTCGATCAAAACTTTTCGGTTGGATTGACATTTCTTCCATTTGAAACCACTAGTGGCCAGTCGTTTCCAAAGGTAACTCCTACTACAGTCGAGAACTTCATCACTCGCCTGTGCTGCGCAAAGTGTTTTTAAAGTAGGGCACTCTTTCCAAACAGTGTAACGTATTCACGTATTTTGTTTCGTATTGCTGCATCGGTGAATTCATCAGCAGCGATGACCTTCTTGTGCGGTTTGGACTTGGTTGGCGTAACAAACAAAGGTCCCGTGCAATCTGATGCAGTTCGGTTTCCAGCTTCCTTCATGATGTAGCCGACGGTTCTAGCCGAAACGCCTGTCGCTTCACTAGTGACTTCGCGGACGTTGTATTTCGCGTTATCATCGTTCTTCTTCGTTGTGAAATACTGGAACACATTGTACACGATTTCTCGCGCCTGGCTTCTCAGAGCCTTGCCTCTTGCGATCGCAGGTTTGGGGTTTGACATTCCTGATGATAAAGGTTGACTGTCCATCGCGAGATTTATGCGACACACGGAAATTGACGGGTTTGTGGGATTGTGATGATACTCACAGTTGAAAAGAAAGGGTTATTACGACGATATAAGTAGGCTAGTGTAACGAGAAGAACAAGCAACCACGAAGCACGAACACGATGTAAACAAAACAGGGACGAAAATCTATTATCGATGTATAAAAATATCGATATTTGGCCTCCGATTATCGATGTTCTTTTTTTTTTTCGATATAAAGTCTCCCAATATTTAGTGCATCTAATTTTTGTCGAATACGATTGTGTCCACGTCTACTATGGCTCAGTCCATGGTAATAAATGGGAAAGAAAGATTAACCTTCTTGGATTCATGTCCGTGCTAAGAAGAAGGGGTGTCCGATACATCGATGTTACCGATTATCGATATTATGTCACCAATGTTGCCAACCTAAAACGCTATCGCCTGTCCTGACATGGCTGCCAATGTAACAGAGTAAAATTATCGTTCTCGCATCCTGCCAAGAGGCTGCCATCCCTCTGCTTCTCCCATCCTCCATCAGAGTGCAGGGTCGGAAGGCAAATTCTTGTGCACGACCTATAGATACTTACACGTCGTTTGATTCCTGAAGCTGGCGGAAGACGAGCTGTAGGGCAAACATCTCGGCCCCCTGGGCATCTAGGTGCCTCAGAAGTCCCGAGACTGCAATTACACGGGTATTCGCCCAGTCTACAGCTGCAGGGCCTGCAACACCATCATTATGGAGAAATGCGATTGGTGGGTGTAGTATAAGGAATACAACGCTATATTGATGTAATACATAACTGTGTATTATTGCTCATTACTAGATGTTCCATTTTGGGTCAGGAATTCCTGTTGTTGACCTCAAATTTGGATTCAGCACCAATGAAAATCTCTTTAGTCCAACTTGTAGCTCAATGATACTATAAAATGTGGTCGAAACATCAATTAAAGAGATCACACGTTTAAAAAAAAGGCGAGCCTCCATGAAACGAGACGTCCAAGACAACACAGGATCTACAGTGGCGCTCCCAGTGTGGCGGTGTTTTTCAGAAACTACTCTCACTTTCTTGTCATCCGTAATTCGGATTGAGTACTTGTTATCAACTAGACGCGAGGAAGTGGCAACTCCCGCTGATGGTAAAAGTAATTTCTCGTATGTCCAGTAGATTGCTCTGATGAACGAGGGAAAAGACAAGCTGTGAAAAAATTACCTTCGCGAAAATTACAACGTGGCACAAGTAAAGTCCTTATTACCAAATCTCATCAGAATCGGTCCATGGAAACTAAGAAAAGTCTCAGCGAGGCAAGATAAGAACGCAAAATGTGTACCTAGCTAAGTTTGATGGTAAGAAAGTGCGAGTAGTTTCAGAGGAAGCTGCCACGTCAGGAGCGCAACCGTAGATCCCGTGTTGTCTCAAACGTCTCGTTTCCATGACCCACGGGTGACTCTTCTCTGCCCATGGATAATTGTTTCAAAGACAGTCTGGCTTACTACGTCACACCATTCGAATTTTCAACTTTCATTAGCTTCTATAATTTCTTTTAAACAATTTTACGACGAACAGACCCGATTATCATCATTCCTGAGCCATACTCTTTTTTTTAAATTGACTGAAATACCTCATTGTTCTTCATATTCAGCCATTTTACAAAATTCGACTCACGTAAGTTCATGGAAAAAATAATATTTTTCAGCCTTGTATCTTGTTGATATTTATTTTGTTACAACTAGATTGTTATTACAACGGAATGCTTCTTGTACTTTCAACTGGTACTTACCCTCAATCGGAGGGGCTGGGGCGTACAGCAGGTCCACCAGCTGCCTCGCCTCGTGTAATTTGTACTGGCTTTTGTTTCTGAAATGAAACCAATTATGCAACATTAGTTAATGAGCAAATTTTCAACGAAATCATCAAAGCTATAACTAAAATAATTGAGATATTAACTCCAAACTTGAAAGTCTGCTAAATGCAGGCAAAAAGAAATAGTAGATATAGCATTTACAGATTAATTTCAACCTTGTAATTTAATTTAATTCATTTTAATTATTTTAATTCAACTTTGTACTAATTCAATGCAACTTTCTACAAATTTTACTCATCTCAACCATTCTTATAATTTATATGTTTTCTACCACTGGAGTAAATAAAGTTTTTTCTATGTGGTTCCCTGCCGCTAGAGTGCAGCACCGGCCGCCCTCAAATTGTGGAAACGAGGGACTGGCTGATTCAAAGCCTATTGGTATTTTACCTTCTAATTAGCATTGTAAATTTTTAGTACATCATCTGGAAAGGTTAAATGTCGCAGAGAGTGAGGAAGTATTGTTATTCAAGCTGGTCCCTTATTTCATCTATGAGCAGTTGGTTTATTATCACTGAATAGCAGATGGTTTATACAAGGGCATAAAAAGGGCCTTGAAAGGGATTTTTATCCCATCCTCGTCGCCATTTTGAAAAAGAACTGCTTTGTTTCTAGTAGTGTCAATACTTAGTCGAGAAAGTGGAGGTGGCGATATGTGTCCTTTAATGCTGAGACCCAGCGCTGGCTATACTTATGGCCTTCGAGTCGAAGCGATGACTTATGGAACATTGTTAATTGAGTTATGGGCCCAAGACTGGAGGCTACTGATGATTTAATGTCTGGTGGGCACCTGATCCCCTCAAGTAACACTCCATGGGCAGCACCCAGCCCATATCGAGAAATAGGCTCATACTTGACAACGTGATCTCTTTGGCTCCCATCATCCATGCGGTCAACATCCTCAGCGACCCTTCCGACCGGAATCTGCAGGAGCCCCATCCTCAACTCCTCCAAACGGTATTTAAATATGCAGCAGTAAGCCAAAATGGAGTTGGCTGCACTAATCCAATCTGCCTGTGTTGTCCAGAGGAGCCCGTAAATGGAGGAGCCGGTTTCCCACATTTTCCGCAGCTGATCATTTGTGACGCTTGCATCCACACCCTGGATGTTTAAGGTATGCTTGTTGGCTCCGTATGCTTGCAGACCAGATTGCTTATTTTCGAGCGACTGCCTTTTATACTTAAAGCCCTGCCGGAGCATCGAAGCAATTTCTTGCCCATGAACCACTTTTAAGGGGTCTCCTTCTAGATCAGGGGTTCCCAAACTTTTTTGTACCACGCCCCCCTCTGGTTATTTAGAGACCCCCCACCCCCCCCCCCTACACATATCAGCTTTCCATTTTGCAATACCCTATTTCCACGGTGCCGTACATACCAACTCCTACTTGTACAAGTATGTGCCTACTTGATACGGTGAGTAGGTAGATTTTTCGATCACTGTTGAATGTGGTAACGCAGATGGGAAATATTCAATAATTGTACGTATGGTGAAAATTAAAACAACTATTACATGAAAAACGAATATAATTACTGATACAAAATTTAACATTGTAACACAGATTGCTTTCTGCTGGCAGAATGTGATTTCTGACTTAATCTGCCCACTTGAAGTTCGCGTTGGATGCTATTGAGATAAGTGTTTTCAATTTGTCACTTGGGACAATGTCAGAATTACTTACTTTAAAATTAGAGTAGCTGTTTTGCCCGCGCATTACTGCGATTTCTTTAGCTATAGTTGCTAGTTTTTTGATGTTAGGAGTATTGAAGAAGGAGGAACTTATTGAGGGATCTATATATTTAATGTATTAAAGATCCTTTCCCCAAGATACATAATTCCTCATGATGAAATCGTAATCAATCATAAGGGTAGATATCTCTCCCCATAACATGATGAAGTGATGGTTCTTTATTATCACTTCGGTGATCAGTAGCAAGTTAGTAAGCTGGTACCACTGTAGGTTTATTAAAATAATCTTAAACATGGCTCCTATAGACCCCTCATTATAGTTACACATCTCCACAAAGAGACTTGGGCGTATCTAGTCTGCTGAATCCAAAAAATTATTAAGGGTTTAGCTGGCGTCCACACTGATATGCAATTCAGATCCTGGTCCTTCCGGATTTCCATGTAGTTTCGCACAAAAGGAGCTAAAACGCCTTTTATCCCAGTTGGTATGATTCTCAGAGTGTAATACTCTAGCAGTAGCACACAGAACCACACCCATACTAATAAGGATGTTTTGTATTACCTCATAACCGAGTAGGTTATGGGTTGGGACACTGCCTGCTGGTGTGAACTCAGCTGGCAATGGATCCCAGTCAGGATTCTCGTCCCCGGTAGCGATTACGTACTGCATAGTGACTGCTGGCGTGACGTAGCACTCATACACATTATTTGTGAACTGGGTGCACGCTCTGAAGAATCCTGGTTCATGATTTGGGCTCGGTAATCCTGGGATTGCATTGGTAGGGGGATTCATGAATATCTCCTCCCCTGTGGTGCAAGTGAATTTTCCGATATTTCGGATATATTCTTGAACGACTTCGGTACCTACTATGTATATAGTCCCATCGACGGTGAGCACATCCTGGGCACGCTCTGCGTTGCCGAATGGTCGGCCACCCTGCTCTTTAATCCTGTCGGTTATTACTGCGTTCAAATACACCGTACAATGATGGAGGAAGATGCAATATGGCATCTGTCTGTCCACTCTCTCGTCAACTTCTCGTATAGCTTTGTAAGCCTGTCTAACCAAGGGTACAAATCCACCAAGGTCATAATTCATACAGTACTTCTCTGTTAACTTGTGGTGTCTTTTTCTTGTTTCCACCACGGTTCCGGGGTTTGGGTCCTGACCTTTCAAGCACAATGTCCTGAGGGTTAAATTCGTCGGCCCAGTTACCAACCGGCTTGTTGTTCGCAAGTTCATTCTTTTGAAGAAAGTTCTGTAACCTAGCTTGATTGCGCGAATCTCTCGCACGGGGGGGTCCCTGCCACAACGGAGCTCCAGTCTGGCTTGCGGGTTTTCTGGCTTCTGCCATGCTACAAGCAACCTTGGCAAACAACAAATAAAACGGAGAGAGAGAGAGAGATCTATTTATTGAGTACAAAATAAATAAAAGAACAATACCTCATTAATTCCAATAATTGTACATAACATAAGTGCATGCGCTAATTTATTGCGCGGCAATAGACATAGCCCGTGACGCCTCACAAGAGTTGCGTTTATCTTATTATTTTAAAATAAAATTTCAATACGTTCCGTTCTAATTCTGTAGACGAAATATAAAGAAATTGAGCCTACATTTAAAACCTTTACAGGTCTGAACTATTTTACATGAAGAAAAGTATGCGAATTTTAATAATCTATACGGGACATTGCGACATTCTTTCAAAGGGTTATTATAATATATCAATCATTTCTGTTGATCATCTGTTCTTCATCCACATTGTCTGCATTATTATAAAGTATTTCATAGAATGGACGATTGCTTTCTGCTGGCAGAATGTGATTTCTCACGTAATCTGCCCACTTAAAGTTCGCTTTGGATGCTATTGAGATAAGTGTTTTCAATTTGTCACTTGGGACAATGTCAGAATTAGTTACTTTGAAATTAGAGTAGCTGTTTTGCCCGCGCATTACTGCGATTTCTTTAGCTATAGTTGCTAGTTTTTTGATGTTAGGAGTATTGAAGAAGGAGGAACTTATTGAGGGATCTATACATTTAATGTATTTAAAATCCTTTCCCCAAGATACATAATTTCTCATGATGAGATCGTAATCAATCATAAGGGTAGATACCTCTCCCCATAACATGATGAAGTGATGGTTCTTTATTATCACTTCGGTGATCAGTAGCAAGTTAGTAAGCTAGTACCACTGTAGGTTTATTAAAATAATCTTAAACATGGCTCCTATAGACCCCTCATTATAGTTACACATCTCCACAAAGAGACTTGGGCGTATCTTATCTGCTGAATCCAAAAAATTATTAAGGGTTTAGCTGGCGTCCACACTGATATGCAATTCAGATCCTGGTCCTTTCGGATTTCCATGTAGTTTCGCACAAAAGGAGCTTAAACGCCTTTTATCCCAGTTGGTATGATTCTCAGAGTGTAATACTCTATCAGTAGCACTCAGAACCACACCCATACTAATAAGGATGTTTTGTATTACCTCATAACCGAGTAGGTTATGGGTTGGGACACCGCCTGCTGGTGTGAACTCAGCTGGCAATGGATCCCAGTCAGGATTCTCGTCCCTGGTAGCGATTACGTACCACGCAGTGACTGCCGGCGCGACGTAGCACTCATACACATTATGTTTGAACTGGGTGCACGCTCTGAAGAATCCTGGTTCATGATTTGGGCCCGGTAATCCTGGGATTGCAATGGTAGGGGGATTCATGAATATCTCCTCTCCTGTGGTGCAAGTGAATTTTCCGATATCTCGGATATATTCTTGAACGACTTCGGGTACTAAGAATATAGTCCCATCGACGGTGAGCACATCCTGGGCACGCTCTGCGTTGCCGTATGGTCGGCCACCCTGCTCTTGGATCCTGTCGGTTATTACTGCGTTCAAATACACCATACAATGATGGAGGAAGATGCAATATGGCATCTGTCTGTCCACTCTCGCGTCAACTTCTCGTATAGCTTCGTAAGCCATTCTAACCAAGGGTACAAATCCACCAAGGTCATAATTCATACAGTACTTCTCTGTTAACGGAAACGATGCGGTGCAGCCTCCAATATCGTATAAGGGCTCATCTTTGGGAGCGCTCTCGTTCTTAGCCTGGAAGTCCGAGGCTTGTGGTGTCTTTTTCTTGTTCCCACCACAGTTCCGGGGTTTGGGTCCTGACCTTTCAAGCACCATGTCCTGAGGGTTAAATTCGTCGGCCCAGTTACCAACTGGCTTGTTGTTCGCAAGTTCTTTCTTTTGAAGAAAGTTCTGTAACCTAGCTTGATTGCGCGAATCTCTCGCACGGGGGGGTCCCTGCCACGACGGAGCTCCTGTGTGGCTTGCGGGTTTTCTGGCTTCTGCCGTGCTAGAAGCAACCTTGGCAAACAACAAATAAAAACGGAGAGAGAGAGAGAGAGATCTATTTATTGAGTACGAAATAAATAAAAGAGCAATACCTCATAAATTCCAATAATTGTACATAACATAAGTGCATGCGCCAATTTATTGCGCGGCAATAGACATAGCCCGTGACGCTGCACAAGAGTTGCGTTTATCTTATTATTTTAAAATAAAAATTAAATACGTTCCATTCTAATTCTGTAGACGAAATATAAAGAAATTGAGCCTGCATTTAAAACCTTTACAGGTCTGAACTGTTTTACATGAAGAAAAGTATGCGAATTTTAATAATCTACACGGGACATTGCGACATTTTTTTTAAAGGGTTATTATAATGTATCAATCATTTCTGTTGATCATCTGTTCTTCATCCATATTGTCTGCATTATTATAAAGTATCTCATAGAATGGACGATTGCTTTCTGCTGGCAGAATGTGATTTCTCACGTAATCTGCCCACTTAAAGTTCGCTTTGGATGCTATTGAGATAAGTGTTTTCAATTTGTCACTTGGGACAATGTCAGAATTACTTACTTTGAAATTAGAGTAGCTGTTTTGCCCGCGCATTACTGCGATTTCTTTAGCTATAGTTGCTAGTTTTTTGATGTTAGGAGTATTGAAGAAGGAGGAACTTATTGAGGGATCTATATATTTAATGTATTAAAGATCCTTTCCCCAAGATACATAATTCCTCATGATGAAATCGTAATCAATCATAAGGGTAGATACCTCTCCCCATAACATGATGAAGTGATGGTTCTTTATTATCACTTCGGTGATCAGTAGCAAGTTAGTAAGCTGGTACCACTGTAGGTTTATTAAAATAATCTTAAACATGGCTCCTATAGACCCCTCATTATAGTTACACATCTCCACAAAGAGACTTGGGCGTATCTTATCTGCTGAATCCAAAAAATTATTAAGGGTTTAGCTGGCGTCCACACTGATATGCAATTCAGATCCTGGTCCTTCCGGATTTCCATGTAGTTTCGCACAAAAGGAGCTAAAACGCCTTTTATCCCAGTTGGTATGATTCTCTGAGTGTAATACTCTAGCAGTAGCACACAGAACCACACCCATACTAATAAGGATGTTTTGTATTACCTCATAACCGAGTAGGTTATGGGTTGGGACACCGCCTGCTGGTGTGAACTCAGCTGGCAGTGGATCCCAGTCAGGATTCTCGTCCCCGGTAGCGATTACGTACTGCATAGTGACTGCCGGCGCGACGTAGCACTCATACACATTATGTGTGAACTGGGTGCACGCTCTGAAGAATCCTGGTTCATGATTTGGGCTTGTAATCCTGGGATTGCATTGGTAGGGGGATTCATGAATAGCTCCTCCCCTGTGGTGCAAGTGAATTTTCCGATATTTCGGATATATTCTTGAACGACTTCGGTACCTACTATGTATATAGTCCCATCGACGGTGAGCACATCCTGGGCACGCTCTGCGTTGCCGAATGGTCGGCCACCCTGCTCTTTAATCCTGTCGGTTATTACTGCGTTCAAATACACCGTAAAATGATGGAGGAAGATGCAATATGGCATCTGTCTGTCCACTCTCTCTTCAACTTTTCGTATAGCTTTGTAAGCCTGTCTAACCAAGCGTACAAATCCACCAAGGTCATAATTCATACAGTACTTCTCTGTTAACTTGTGGTGTCTTTTTCTTGTTTCCACCACGGTTCCGGGGTTTGGGTCCTGACCTTTCAAGCACAATGTCCTGAGGGTTAAATTCGTCGGCCCAGTTACCAACCGGCTTGTTGTTCGCAAGTTCTTTCTTTTGAAGAAAGTTCTGTAACCTAGCTTGATTGCGCGAATCTCTCGCACGGGGGGGTCCCTGCCACGACGGAGCTCCAGTATGGCTTGTGGGTTTTCTGGCTTCTGCCATGCTAGAAGCAACCTTTGCAAACAACAAATAAAAACGGAGAGAGAGAGAGATCTATTTATTGAGTACAAAATAAATTAAAGAACAATACCTCATTATTTCCATTAATTGTACATAACATAAGTGCATGCGCTAATTTATTGCGCGGCAATAGACCTAGCCCGTGACGCCGCACAAGAGTTGCGTTTATCTTATTATTTTAAAATAAAATTTAAATACGTTCCATTCTAATTCTGTAGACGAAATATAAAGAAATTGAGCCTACATTTAAAACCTTTACAGGTCTGAATTATTTTACATGAAGAAAAGTATGCGAATTTTAATAATCTATACGGGACATTGTGACATTTTTTCAAAGGGTTATTATAATATATCAATCATTTCTGTTGATCATCTGTTCTTCATCCACATTGTCTGCATTGTTATAAAGTATCTCATAGAATGGACGATTGCTTTCAGCTGGCAGAATGTGATTTCTCACGTAATCTGCCCACTTAAAGTTCGCGTTGGATGCTATTGAGATAAGTGTTTTCAATTTGTCACTTGGGACAATGTCAGAATTACTTACTTTGAAATAGAGTAGCTGTTTTGCCCGCGCATTACTGCGATTTCTTTGGCTATAGTTGCTAGTTTTTTGATGTTAGGAGTATTGAAGAAGGAGGAACTTATTGAGGGATCTATATATTTAATGTATTAAAGATCCTTTCCCCAAGATACATAATTCCTCATGATGAAATCGTAATCAATCATAAGGGTAGATACCTCTCCTAAAACTTGATCTTCAAACTGTCGTCCTTCTTTATCGGTTGTTCCGTTAGATGCTCCAAGTTCCGGTCGTACAGGTAGTCCGACAATTGTATCCAATGCTGAACTTGGATCATGTCGACAACCTTTTCGAACGACTGAATTATTTCTTTCGAGTGTACTACTTCCTCCTGCATCTGATAATGCGTCAGAATCGATTGAGTTTGATCGGCTATTACCTGAGCGGCTTCCGGGTTCACTGCTGCGGACGTACTTGGGCGAGGATGGTCCAACGACTTCACCGAGTTGCTCCGATTCACCTTCTTCGGAAGATTCTTGGCGGCGGCGCTTCTTGCAGCTTTTCGTTTGCGGGCAAGACGGAACCTGTCCTTGGACATTTCGTCCCCTGCTTCTGACTGGAGATCGGCTACTGATTCCATATCTGAGCCTATATCGATCGGCTGAGGTGAGATATCTTCTATAGGGGTGGGTTGCGACCCTACCTGAATATCCTCGAACACGGGTGACGAGGGTTCCTCTTCTTCCACGCGACGAGATTCGTGATTCATCAATGCCTTCTTGAACGCTGACATCTTTAGCTTCTGAACCGAAAACGCAAGATTGAGATACAGAACGGGTTGAGAGAGACGCGACCGAACTCATACGTAGGGATGGCAACGATATATCGATATATGAAATATATCGATATATTACGTATGATATATCGATATATTTATATCGATATAGAGAACCGATATTATCGGTCAATATCGATATATTTAACGATATATCGCGACCTGTTTTCAAGTAAAAAAAAAATTTTTTTTTTTTAGTAAAAATTAAATATTGAAATGAATGGACGAGAAGGGACGCCTGTACTTGTAAAAACATCAAGTAATTTTATTCCAAATTTTGTAGGTACCTACTGATGGGTTGATTTCAGACTGTTGACTTCAGCTCAGACATGATTGTGTACATAATATTCACCTACAGTGGCTCTCAAGGCTCAAATACTTGACTTAAGCCAAAATTAATGGAGGCTCGTCCAGCTTAAAACTACCTACTATACGAAGTGAAGCAGGTTTCCACAACAATTATTTTCAATTTTGAAGGATCATGATCGTCCACAGTACCTATACCCCTGTCAATTTATAAATTAATTTAACATTGCAATGACATTTTGGCACTTTTTTCCAGTTTTTAAACAATGAATTTCGATCATTCATACCCAGTAACTTTTGAAAGTAGGTTTATACGTATTTCACACGGTTTTTCCAAATAGATCTTCCGATATGTCGAGTATATCGATATAATTCCCTCAAAATGATGTTAGTAACTTTTCTATTCACCTACCTACTTACTTCTTCAAGTTTTTCCTAGTAGATACTCCGATATGTCCATAAATGTCATCCTAAATTATTTTATATTGTTTTAAAACTATTAAATTCACCTACCTACTTCACATGTGACATTTTAAAGTAAATCTTCCGATACGTCGAAAAATCGATATATTTTCTCCGATATATCGAAATATCGATATATTTTCTCCGATATATCGAAGGTATCGATATCTCATTGACGATATATCGTTTGATCGATATATCGATATATTTCATTCGATATGCCATCCCTACTCATACGAGCGAAATACAAGAGCAGAATGATTAACTTGACCGCTCCCAACTCCAATCATATGTTATCTGAAGTGTTTTGTTTGTCAAGACGACCAATAAGATAACCGATAAGCCGGCGTCCTATTTTGGCAAAAACAAGATACGACCGAACATCTTGACCACACCCTGAAGTGAAAAGAGAATAATCGACCCGACCTATAATCCGGACCTTAAGAAAGACACGAGCTTCATGCTTGCCCAATTGGCATAGCCAATTTGACCAAACCTATCGCAGCAAGCGTGTTTGAGGTAGTCATCTGTCTCCGAGTGAGCAGCTAATGAATGTTCTTATCTCTTATCAATTAATTAATTAATTTTAATTTTAATTTTTAATTGGTTATTTTGTAATAATTTGTGAGAATGTTCGTTTGCTGCGATAGGTTTGGTCAAATTGGCTATGCGGTATAGGACGCCGCACAAGAGTTGCGTTTATCTTATTATTTTAAAATAAAATTTCAATACGTTCCGTTCTAATTCTGTAGACGAAATATAAAGAAATTGAGCCTACATTTAAAACCTTTACAGGTCTGAATTATTTTACATGAAGAAAAGTATGCGAATTTTAATAATCTATACGGGACATTGTGACATTTTTTTAAAGGGTTATTATAATATATCAATCATTTCTGTTGATCATCTGTTCTTCATCCACATTGTCTGCATTGTTATAAAGTATCTCATAGAATGGACGATTGCTTTCTGCTGGCAGAATGTGATTTCTCACGTAATCTGCCCACTTAAAGTTCGCGTTGGATGCTATTGAGATAAGTGTTTTCAATTTGTCACTTGGGACAATGTCAGAATTACTTACTTTGAAATAGAGTAGCTGTTTTGCCCGCGCATTACTGCGATTTCTTTAGCTATAGTTGCTAGTTTTTTGATGTTAGGAGTATTGAAGAAGGAGGAACTTATTGAGGGATCTATATATTTAATGTATTAAAGATCCTTTCCCCAAGATACATAATTCCTCATGATGAAATCGTAATCAGTCATAAGGGTAGATACCTCTCCCCATAACATGATGAAGTGATGGTTCTTTATTATCACTTCGGTGATCAGTAGCAAGTTAGTAAGCTGGTACCACTGTAGGTTTATTAAAATAATCTTAAACATGGCTCCTATAGACCCCTCATTATAGTTACACATCTTCACAAAGAGACTTGGGCGTATCTTATCTGCTGAATCCAAAAAATTATTAAGGGTTTAGCTGGCGTCCACACTGATATGCAATTCAGATCCTGGTCCTTCCGGATTTCCATGTAGTTTCGCACAAAAGGAGCTAAAACGCCTTTTATCCCAGTTGGTATGATTCTCAGAGTGTAATACTCTAGCAGTAGCACTCAGAACCACACCCATACTAATAAGGATGTTTTGTATTACCTCATAACCGAGTAGGTTATGGGTTGGGACACCGCCTGCTGGTGTGAACTCAGCTGGCAATGGATCCCAGTCAGGATTCTCGTCCCTGGTAGCGATTACGTACCACGCAGTGACTGCCGGCGCGACGTAGCACTCATACACATTATGTGTGAACTGGGTGCACGCTCTGAAGAATCCTGGTTCATGATTTGGGCCCGGTAATCCTGGGATTGCAATGGTAGGGGGATTCATGAATATCTCCTCTCCTGTGGTGCAAGTGAATTTTCCGATATTTCGGATATATTCTTGAACGACTTCGGTACCTACTATGTGTATAGTCCCATCGACGGTGAGCACATCCCGGGCACGCTCTGCGTTGCCGTATGGTCGGCCACCCTGCTCTTTGATCCTGTCGGTTATTACTGCGTTCAAATACACCGTACAATGATGGAGGAAGATGCAATATGGCATCTGTCTGTCCACTCTCGCGTCAACTTCTCGTATAGCTTCGTAAGCCTGTCTAACCAAGGGTACAAATCCACCAAGGTCATAATTCATACAGTACTTCTCTGTTAACGGAAACGATGCGGTGCAGCCTCCAATATCGTATAAGGGCTCATCTTTGGGAGCGCTCTCGTTCTTAGCCTGGAAGTCCGAGGCTTGTGGTGTCTTCTTCTTGTTCCCACCACAGTTCCGGGGTTTGGGTCCTGACCTTTCAAGCACAATGTCCTGAGGGTTAAATTCGTCGGCCCAGTTACCAACCGGCTTGTTGTTCGCAAGTTCTTTCTTTTGAAGAAAGTTCTGTAACCTAGCTTGATTGCGCGAATCTCTCGCACGGGGGGGTCCCTGCCACGATGGAGCTCCAGTCTGGCTTGCGGGTTTTCTGGCTTCTGCCATGCTAGAAGCAACCTTGGCAAACAACAAATAAAAACGGAGAGAGAGAGAGAGAGATCTATTTATTGAGTACAAAATAAATAAAAGAGCAATACCTCATAAATTCCAATAATTGTACATAACATAAGTGCATGCGCCAATTTATTGCGCGGCAATAGACATAGCCCGTGACGCCGCACAAGAGTTGCGTTTATCTTATTATTTTAAAATAAAAATTAAATACGTTCCGTTCTAATTCTGTAGACGAAATATAAAGAAATTGAGCCTGCATTTAAAACCTTTACATGTCTGAACTGTTTTACATGAAGAAAAGTATGCGAATTTTAATAATCTACACGGGACATTGCGACATTTTTTTTAAAGGGTTATTATAATGTATCAATCATTTCTGTTGATCATCTGTTCTTCTTCCACATTGTCTGCATTATTATAAAGTATCTCATAGAATGGACGATTGCTTTCTGCTGGCAGAATGTGATTTCTCACGTAATCTGCCCACTTAAAGTTCGCTTTGGATGCTATTGAGATAAGTGTTTTCAATTTGTCACTTGGGACAATGTCAGAATTACTTACTTTGAAATTAGAGTAGCTGTTTTGCCCGCGCATTACTGCGATTTCTTTAGCTATAGTT
The DNA here is from genome assembly GCA_009739505.2 of Apolygus lucorum. Lineage (NCBI taxonomy): Eukaryota > Metazoa > Arthropoda > Insecta > Hemiptera > Miridae > Apolygus > Apolygus lucorum. Next base: position 7,483,186 of record CM019170.2, on the reverse strand, counting down.
GCTAGTTTTTTGATGTTAGGAGTATTGAAGAAGGAGGAACTTATTGAGGGATCTATATATTTAATGTATTAAAGATCCTTTCCCCAAGATACATAATTCCTCATGATGAAATCGTAATCAATCATAAGGGTAGATACCTCTCCCCATAACATGATGAAGTGATGGTTCTTTATTATCACTTCGGTGATCAGTAGCAAGTTAGTAAGCTGGTACCACTGTAGGTTTATTAAAATAATCTTAAACATGGCTCCTATAGACCCCTCATTATAGTTACACATCTCCACAAAGAGACTTGGGCGTATCTTATCTGCTGAATCCAAAAAATTATTAAGGGTTTAGCTGGCGTCCACACTGATATGCAATTCAGATCCTGGTCCTTCCGGATTTCCATGTAGTTTCGCACAAAAGGAGCTAAAACGCCTTTTATCCCAGTTGGTATGATTCTCAGAGTGTAATACTCTAGCAGTAGCACACAGAACCACACCCATACTAATAAGGATGTTTTGTATTACCTCATAACCGAGTAGGTTATGGGTTGGGACACCGCCTGCTGGTGTGAACTCAGCTGGCAGTGGATCCCAGTCAGGATTCTCGTCCCCGGTAGCGATTACGTACTGCATAGTGACTGCCGGCGCGACGTAGCACTCATACACATTATGTGTGAACTGGGTGCACGCTCTGAAGAATCCTGGTTCATGATTTGGGCTTGTAATCCTGGGATTGCATTGGTAGGGGGATTCATGAATAGCTCCTCCCCTGTGGTGCAAGTGAATTTTCCGATATTTCGGATATATTCTTGAACGACTTCGGTACCTACTATGTATATAGTCCCATCGACGGTGAGCACATCCTGGGCACGCTCTGCGTTGCCGAATGGTCGGCCACCCTGCTCTTTAATCCTGTCGGTTATTACTGCGTTCAAATACACCGTAAAATGATGGAGGAAGATGCAATATGGCATCTGTCTGTCCACTCTCTCTTCAACTTTTCGTATAGCTTTGTAAGCCTGTCTAACCAAGCGTACAAATCCACCAAGGTCATAATTCATACAGTACTTCTCTGTTAACTTGTGGTGTCTTTTTCTTGTTTCCACCACGGTTCCGGGGTTTGGGTCCTGACCTTTCAAGCACAATGTCCTGAGGGTTAAATTCGTCGGCCCAGTTACCAACCGGCTTGTTGTTCGCAAGTTCTTTCTTTTGAAGAAAGTTCTGTAACCTAGCTTGATTGCGCGAATCTCTCGCACGGGGGGGTCCCTGCCACGACGGAGCTCCAGTATGGCTTGTGGGTTTTCTGGCTTCTGCCATGCTAGAAGCAACCTTTGCAAACAACAAATAAAAACGGAGAGAGAGAGAGATCTATTTATTGAGTACAAAATAAATTAAAGAACAATACCTCATTATTTCCATTAATTGTACATAACATAAGTGCATGCGCTAATTTATTGCGCGGCAATAGACCTAGCCCGTGACGCCGCACAAGAGTTGCGTTTATCTTATTATTTTAAAATAAAATTTAAATACGTTCCATTCTAATTCTGTAGACGAAATATAAAGAAATTGAGCCTACATTTAAAACCTTTACAGGTCTGAATTATTTTACATGAAGAAAAGTATGCGAATTTTAATAATCTATACGGGACATTGTGACATTTTTTCAAAGGGTTATTATAATATATCAATCATTTCTGTTGATCATCTGTTCTTCATCCACATTGTCTGCATTGTTATAAAGTATCTCATAGAATGGACGATTGCTTTCAGCTGGCAGAATGTGATTTCTCACGTAATCTGCCCACTTAAAGTTCGCGTTGGATGCTATTGAGATAAGTGTTTTCAATTTGTCACTTGGGACAATGTCAGAATTACTTACTTTGAAATAGAGTAGCTGTTTTGCCCGCGCATTACTGCGATTTCTTTGGCTATAGTTGCTAGTTTTTTGATGTTAGGAGTATTGAAGAAGGAGGAACTTATTGAGGGATCTATATATTTAATGTATTAAAGATCCTTTCCCCAAGATACATAATTCCTCATGATGAAATCGTAATCAATCATAAGGGTAGATACCTCTCCTAAAACTTGATCTTCAAACTGTCGTCCTTCTTTATCGGTTGTTCCGTTAGATGCTCCAAGTTCCGGTCGTACAGGTAGTCCGACAATTGTATCCAATGCTGAACTTGGATCATGTCGACAACCTTTTCGAACGACTGAATTATTTCTTTCGAGTGTACTACTTCCTCCTGCATCTGATAATGCGTCAGAATCGATTGAGTTTGATCGGCTATTACCTGAGCGGCTTCCGGGTTCACTGCTGCGGACGTACTTGGGCGAGGATGGTCCAACGACTTCACCGAGTTGCTCCGATTCACCTTCTTCGGAAGATTCTTGGCGGCGGCGCTTCTTGCAGCTTTTCGTTTGCGGGCAAGACGGAACCTGTCCTTGGACATTTCGTCCCCTGCTTCTGACTGGAGATCGGCTACTGATTCCATATCTGAGCCTATATCGATCGGCTGAGGTGAGATATCTTCTATAGGGGTGGGTTGCGACCCTACCTGAATATCCTCGAACACGGGTGACGAGGGTTCCTCTTCTTCCACGCGACGAGATTCGTGATTCATCAATGCCTTCTTGAACGCTGACATCTTTAGCTTCTGAACCGAAAACGCAAGATTGAGATACAGAACGGGTTGAGAGAGACGCGACCGAACTCATACGTAGGGATGGCAACGATATATCGATATATGAAATATATCGATATATTACGTATGATATATCGATATATTTATATCGATATAGAGAACCGATATTATCGGTCAATATCGATATATTTAACGATATATCGCGACCTGTTTTCAAGTAAAAAAAAATTTTTTTTTTTTAGTAAAAATTAAATATTGAAATGAATGGACGAGAAGGGACGCCTGTACTTGTAAAAACATCAAGTAATTTTATTCCAAATTTTGTAGGTACCTACTGATGGGTTGATTTCAGACTGTTGACTTCAGCTCAGACATGATTGTGTACATAATATTCACCTACAGTGGCTCTCAAGGCTCAAATACTTGACTTAAGCCAAAATTAATGGAGGCTCGTCCAGCTTAAAACTACCTACTATACGAAGTGAAGCAGGTTTCCACAACAATTATTTTCAATTTTGAAGGATCATGATCGTCCACAGTACCTATACCCCTGTCAATTTATAAATTAATTTAACATTGCAATGACATTTTGGCACTTTTTTCCAGTTTTTAAACAATGAATTTCGATCATTCATACCCAGTAACTTTTGAAAGTAGGTTTATACGTATTTCACACGGTTTTTCCAAATAGATCTTCCGATATGTCGAGTATATCGATATAATTCCCTCAAAATGATGTTAGTAACTTTTCTATTCACCTACCTACTTACTTCTTCAAGTTTTTCCTAGTAGATACTCCGATATGTCCATAAATGTCATCCTAAATTATTTTTATATTGTTTTAAAACTATTAAATTCACCTACCTACTTCACATGTGACATTTTAAAGTAAATCTTCCGATACGTCGAAAAATCGATATATTTTCTCCGATATATCGAAATATCGATATATTTTCTCCGATATATCGAAGGTATCGATATCTCATTGACGATATATCGTTTGATCGATATATCGATATATTTCATTCGATATGCCATCCCTACTCATACGAGCGAAATACAAGAGCAGAATGATTAACTTGACCGCTCCCAACTCCAATCATATGTTATCTGAAGTGTTTTGTTTGTCAAGACGACCAATAAGATAACCGATAAGCCGGCGTCCTATTTTGGCAAAAACAAGATACGACCGAACATCTTGACCACACCCTGAAGTGAAAAGAGAATAATCGACCCGACCTATAATCCGGACCTTAAGAAAGACACGAGCTTCATGCTTGCCCAATTGGCATAGCCAATTTGACCAAACCTATCGCAGCAAGCGTGTTTGAGGTAGTCATCTGTCTCCGAGTGAGCAGCTAATGAATGTTCTTATCTCTTATCAATTAATTAATTAATTTTAATTTTAATTTTTAATTGGTTATTTTGTAATAATTTGTGAGAATGTTCGTTTGCTGCGATAGGTTTGGTCAAATTGGCTATGCGGTATAGGACGCCGCACAAGAGTTGCGTTTATCTTATTATTTTAAAATAAAATTTCAATACGTTCCGTTCTAATTCTGTAGACGAAATATAAAGAAATTGAGCCTACATTTAAAACCTTTACAGGTCTGAATTATTTTACATGAAGAAAAGTATGCGAATTTTAATAATCTATACGGGACATTGTGACATTTTTTTAAAGGGTTATTATAATATATCAATCATTTCTGTTGATCATCTGTTCTTCATCCACATTGTCTGCATTGTTATAAAGTATCTCATAGAATGGACGATTGCTTTCTGCTGGCAGAATGTGATTTCTCACGTAATCTGCCCACTTAAAGTTCGCGTTGGATGCTATTGAGATAAGTGTTTTCAATTTGTCACTTGGGACAATGTCAGAATTACTTACTTTGAAATAGAGTAGCTGTTTTGCCCGCGCATTACTGCGATTTCTTTAGCTATAGTTGCTAGTTTTTTGATGTTAGGAGTATTGAAGAAGGAGGAACTTATTGAGGGATCTATATATTTAATGTATTAAAGATCCTTTCCCCAAGATACATAATTCCTCATGATGAAATCGTAATCAGTCATAAGGGTAGATACCTCTCCCCATAACATGATGAAGTGATGGTTCTTTATTATCACTTCGGTGATCAGTAGCAAGTTAGTAAGCTGGTACCACTGTAGGTTTATTAAAATAATCTTAAACATGGCTCCTATAGACCCCTCATTATAGTTACACATCTTCACAAAGAGACTTGGGCGTATCTTATCTGCTGAATCCAAAAAATTATTAAGGGTTTAGCTGGCGTCCACACTGATATGCAATTCAGATCCTGGTCCTTCCGGATTTCCATGTAGTTTCGCACAAAAGGAGCTAAAACGCCTTTTATCCCAGTTGGTATGATTCTCAGAGTGTAATACTCTAGCAGTAGCACTCAGAACCACACCCATACTAATAAGGATGTTTTGTATTACCTCATAACCGAGTAGGTTATGGGTTGGGACACCGCCTGCTGGTGTGAACTCAGCTGGCAATGGATCCCAGTCAGGATTCTCGTCCCTGGTAGCGATTACGTACCACGCAGTGACTGCCGGCGCGACGTAGCACTCATACACATTATGTGTGAACTGGGTGCACGCTCTGAAGAATCCTGGTTCATGATTTGGGCCCGGTAATCCTGGGATTGCAATGGTAGGGGGATTCATGAATATCTCCTCTCCTGTGGTGCAAGTGAATTTTCCGATATTTCGGATATATTCTTGAACGACTTCGGTACCTACTATGTGTATAGTCCCATCGACGGTGAGCACATCCCGGGCACGCTCTGCGTTGCCGTATGGTCGGCCACCCTGCTCTTTGATCCTGTCGGTTATTACTGCGTTCAAATACACCGTACAATGATGGAGGAAGATGCAATATGGCATCTGTCTGTCCACTCTCGCGTCAACTTCTCGTATAGCTTCGTAAGCCTGTCTAACCAAGGGTACAAATCCACCAAGGTCATAATTCATACAGTACTTCTCTGTTAACGGAAACGATGCGGTGCAGCCTCCAATATCGTATAAGGGCTCATCTTTGGGAGCGCTCTCGTTCTTAGCCTGGAAGTCCGAGGCTTGTGGTGTCTTCTTCTTGTTCCCACCACAGTTCCGGGGTTTGGGTCCTGACCTTTCAAGCACAATGTCCTGAGGGTTAAATTCGTCGGCCCAGTTACCAACCGGCTTGTTGTTCGCAAGTTCTTTCTTTTGAAGAAAGTTCTGTAACCTAGCTTGATTGCGCGAATCTCTCGCACGGGGGGGTCCCTGCCACGACGGAGCTCCAGTCTGGCTTGCGGGTTTTCTGGCTTCTGCCATGCTAGAAGCAACCTTGGCAAACAACAAATAAAAACGGAGAGAGAGAGAGAGAGATCTATTTATTGAGTACAAAATAAATAAAAGAGCAATACCTCATAAATTCCAATAATTGTACATAACATAAGTGCATGCGCCAATTTATTGCGCGGCAATAGACATAGCCCGTGACGCCGCACAAGAGTTGCGTTTATCTTATTATTTTAAAATAAAAATTAAATACGTTCCGTTCTAATTCTGTAGACGAAATATAAAGAAATTGAGCCTGCATTTAAAACCTTTACATGTCTGAACTGTTTTACATGAAGAAAAGTATGCGAATTTTAATAATCTACACGGGACATTGCGACATTTTTTTTAAAGGGTTATTATAATGTATCAATCATTTCTGTTGATCATCTGTTCTTCTTCCACATTGTCTGCATTATTATAAAGTATCTCATAGAATGGACGATTGCTTTCTGCTGGCAGAATGTGATTTCTCACGTAATCTGCCCACTTAAAGTTCGCTTTGGATGCTATTGAGATAAGTGTTTTCAATTTGTCACTTGGGACAATGTCAGAATTACTTACTTTGAAATTAGAGTAGCTGTTTTGCCCGCGCATTACTGCGATTTCTTTAGCTATAGTTGCTAGTTTTTTGATGTTAGGAGTATTGAAGAAGGAGGAACTTATTGAGGGATCTATATATTTAATGTATTAAAGATCCTTTCCCCAAGATACATAATTCCTCATGATGAAATCGTAATCAATCATAAGGGTAGATACCTCTCCCCATAACATGATGAAGTGATGGTTCTTTATTATCACTTCGGTGATCAGTAGCAAGTTAGTAAGCTGGTACCACTGTAGGTTTATTAAAATAATCTTAAACATGGCTCCTATAGACCCCTCATTATAGTTACACATCTCCACAAAGAGACTTGGGCGTATCTTATCTGCTGAATCCAAAAAATTATTAAGGGTTTAGCTGGCGTCCACACTGATATGCAATTCAGATCCTGGTCCTTCCGGATTTCCATGTAGTTTCGCACAAAAGGAGCTAAAACGCCTTTTATCCCAGTTGGTATGATTCTCAGAGTGTAATACTCTAGCAGTAGCACACAGAACCACACCCATACTAATAAGGATGTTTTGTATTACCTCATAACCGAGTAGGTTATGGGTTGGGACACCGCCTGCTGGTGTGAACTCAGCTGGCAATGGATCCTAGTCCGGATTCTCGTCCCTGGTAGCGATTACGTACCGCGCAGTGACTGCCGGCGCGACGTAGCACTCATACACATTATGTGTGAACTGGGTGCATGCTCCGAAGAATCCTGGTTCATGATTTGGGCTTGTAATCCTGGGATTGCATTGGTAGGGAGATTCATGAATATCTCCTCCCCTGTGGTGCAAGTGAATTTTCCAATATTTCGGATATATTCTTGAACGACTTCGGTTACCTACTATGTATATAGTCCCATCGACGGTGAGCACATCCTGGGCACGCTCTGCGTTGCCGAATGGTCGGCCACCCTGCTCGTTAATCCTGTCGGTTATTACTGCGTTCAAATACACCGTACAATGATGGAGGAAGATGCAATATGGCATCTGTCTGTCCACTCTCGCGTCAACTTCTCATATAGCTTCGTAAGCCTGTCTAACCAAGGGTACAAATCCACCAAGGTCATAATTCATACAGTACTTCTCTGTTAAGTTGTGGTGTCTTTTTCTTGTTCCGCAGTTTGGGTTCACCTTTCAAGCACAATGTCCTGAGGGTTAAACTCGTCGGCCCAGTTACCAACCGGCTTGTTGTTCGCAAGTTCTTTCTTTTGAAGAAAGTTCTGTAACCTAGCTTGATTGCGCGAATCTCTCGCACGGGGGGGTCTCTGCCACGACGGAGCTCCAGTCTGGCTTGCGGGTTTTCTGGCTTCTGCCATGCTAGAAGCAACCTTTGCAAACAACGAATAAAAACGGAGAGACAGAGAGAGAGATCTATTTATTGAGTACAAAATAAATAAAAGAACAATACCTCATTAATTCCAATAATTGTACATAACATAAGTGCATGCGCTAATTTATTGTGCGGCAATAGACATAGCCCGTGACTCCGCACAAGAGTTGCGTTTATCTTATTATTTTAAAATAAAAATTAAATACATTCCATTCTAATTCTGTAGACGAAATATAAAGAAATTGAGCCTACATTTAAAACCTTTACAGGTCTGAACTATTTTACATGAAGAAAAGTATGCGAATTTTAATAATCTATACGGGACATTGCAACATTGACTGACGGGATATTGCGCAATGTTGCCTACAGACGGCACAATTCTTTCCCGTTTGCACAATATATTTTCACGGATTTGAATTTCACGCAATATATTGCACAACCTTTCAATGTCGTCTTCACACGATCAGTTTTATTGTACAACCCGGGATATTGCACGGTAATATCCCCTCCGCCCGTGAACCCCCCCCCCCCCTCCAACAGTTCACCCTCTTCTGCAAATGCACACTTGATTCACAAATTATTTCGATCATCCCATCACCAAAATCGTGATCAGCGAGAAAAATTGAACATATCGAGTATAAACTCGACGCAGGTACGATTAAAAAAGAGTGATGAGGAACATTCAAGTAAATTGTCTTACAGCAGAGATTTTTAACCTACCTATATCTTTATTCCAGGTATTTCCCAAATATAAGTTATACATTTAATCATAATTTTTTCTGAGCTTTGTTTACCGTATTATTGTTACAGTTGCGATTAAAAATATTGATTTGTAAGATATTTTTGGGTTGATGAATAATCTATTACGAGAGGTTATTGAATCTCCTAGTAGATTATAAATAAATAAGGCTACAATGGCACAACAAATTGAAATTTTGAGTTGACATTAGTAAATGATGTAAGGGAGAACTCAAGAAATTAGGCATTTTCACTTTACTGTTAAATTATCATAAATTCATACTCATAAACTAGTATTTTAATAACAAAGCAATATAATAATTCATAGAAAAATAATCCATTTCAGATAAGAAAGTATAGCATTCATAATTCCGGTAACAGTGGCACTACACCTATATCAGAAAAATTTCCGTTCGGTACATACGAATCGTCGTAGTCTTCATCCATGTCGCTGTCTTCTTCCCACGAGCTTTCATCAGAAGAATCTCCAGACAAGGAAATTACGAATTGTTCTATTTCTTCATCTGTCAAACTATCCTTCTCCCATGCTTCGTCAATAATCCCTCGCACATGTTTAACATAGGACTTCCAATGCTCGGGCGTAATGTTCTCTACCGCAGTATGAACCAGCGCTTTGACGTCTTCCAATTTGAAAGTGGTGTTCCTCTTGCCCACGAAATCTTTCAGCCACGACCATACTAACTCTACAGGGTTGAAGTGGCAATGATAAGGAGGAAGTCTAATAACTGTATGTCCACGTTCTGATGCTTTCTGGTCTAACAAGTAAGTAGGATGCAGGGGCTTCCTCATTTTGACTAAACTCAAAAGTTCTACTTTCAGCATGTCACTGGAACAGGGCACTGAATGATTTTGTAACCATGCAATTATTTCAGATTTTCTGTTTGATGAAGTTGGAGCCCTATCAATTACCCTAGAATGGTAGGGTGCATTATCCATAACAATAACAGAATTTGGCTCCAGGTTGGGTAACAATGACTCCAGAAACCATGCTTCAAATCGTTGGCTGTCCATTTCCTCGTGGTAATCTTTGGTTGATTTAGACTCAAAAATCATCGGAGGGGCTTTGATCCAACCTTCAGAACCTCCAGCATGACAAACTATTAACCTTCCTCCCTTCCCTACTGGGTTTCCCAAAGTACCTTGTACAGTGCCATCAGTGATACCTTTAGTTGAGCAAATATTTTTGTTGAACCAAGTTTCATCGAGGAAGACAATTTTTTCCCAGCTCTCTACCTTTCTAATTGCTCGTAGAAACGTACATCTTTTCAGAGCTATGTCTGGTTTTTCCATGAGTACCACACGATTGTTGAGTTTTCGGTACGAAAATCCCATTGATTTCAAAACCTTTTGAAGAGATGTTCTACTTGCTTCCCACAGGCCGGCAGTTTCGAAGGACTTCATTAACTTTTCCACTGTAGGCACCTCCTTTCTGGAATAGTAGGCGTATATGTGCCTCCTTAGGGCATCAGCGCTGAAACTATCGACTTCAGTTACGACTTTGGGTTTGTTATGTTTCTTGCCCAGAGTAGAAAATTCGGATGAGTTGTTGCTCTCACCATTTTTTCTCTCCTTGTGGATCCTTTTCACAGTGGTAACACTAATTTTACATGCGGCTGCCACTCTTTCCGTAACTTTGGTTACGTCCATCAAAGGTCCATTATTTTCCTTCTCTTGCTTAAAATACTCCAGAATTCGCGAAACAAATTCCCTCGTCTGGCTATGCAAAACTTCCTTGCTCTTCGGTGTAGCCATGGGGAGACTAGCTTTGATCCACTTTCACAAGAAAATTAAAAAAAACAGAAACAAAGTAGGTAGGTAGGTACTGGACTGCGTACAATTCAACTCGAACGCAAGCTAGACTGGAAATGATATTGCTGAGAGCAGTAAATGAGGCATTATTTACATAGTCTCACCATTGGGAGTGGGGGGATGCGTTTAGCTCTCAATAGGAGGTTTGGAAATGGAATCAGGAGGGGGAAGGATTAAGATAACCAGGAAGTGTACTTTGACTGGGAAGAATAATGAGGCGGAGTAAAACACCATAGATTACTATCTTATCAGTGGATGACTCTGGCAGGATGGGATAAACACCATTGAGGTGTCTCATACCTACTGGCTTTATCAATTTTTCCAAATTCGGTAGATACCAGTAGGTTACTACCATCGTATTGTTCGATTGTACAATACAATTGTTGTATACAATACAATTTTTTCTTCACCGGGCGCGTTCTGTTTGGGGAAAATGGGTGAGGAGGTAATTCAATTGGGTTAATCTTTTCAATCCGTTTGGGGGAAGAGCTGAGAATGAACGTGATTCCGTTCGTTTTCCGTTAACCCAAACGCGTTTTAAACTCAGCAGCCCTCTCCCGGCCAATCCACCCAAACGAATTACGCCCTCTTCGCCGAATTACAGGAAATTTGGACTCATTTTCATCAGAATAATTAGTACGTTACGAATTTAAATTACAAAAAATGTTCACCGAACGATAAATAATTAAATTGTATGTTGATAGAAGAGGAAGAAGGAAGAGGGATGATGGGTTTTGACCACGAAGGGTTGTGACCGCGAAGGGTTGAGACCCCAAGGTGAGCACCTTGCAACGTTGCCACCTCTTGGCAGGGAAGGGGTTTTGGAACCCGCGGTCCAGAGCTCTTTGAATAAAGGAAAGAGTATAGAAAGGGATTTTTATCCCATCCTCGTCGCCATTTTGAAAAAGAACTGCTTTGTTTCTAGTAGTGTCAATACTTTGTCGAGAAAGTGGAGGTGGCGATATGTGTCCATTAACCCTCCATCAGGCGCACCTCTAGGACGAACAAAATCGGGCGCACGCTGCCTGAGAGGCCTGTTTTGGTTTTTATTCTCTAAATATCCTACACATGATTTTTAAATCAAAAACACCCATGTGGTGACCTTGTTAGGAGTGAATAGAAAGTAAAACAACAAAAATTTGATGCATAAGTATGAATTTATTGATTGAAGTACAAAAGTATTTTTACGAGTATTTTACAACACTTACTTAAACTAACGTAACATAATAAGAAAACTGTAATTAAGGTATCTTGACTCCCCCCTCATTCTTTGGTCTATAGAATCGAAAGGTTCGTAGTAGGTAGTTAATCAGAATCGTCAGTGCGAGGTTCATCAGAAAATGAAGCAGTTGAAAAACAGGGTTCATACATATCGCTTGATGACAATGATGGCATTCATAATTGGTCATCCTCCTGAAGCCCGATTGAGTGATGCAGGAGACGCATTTTCGTCTTTTGGGAGGTAGTGGGGGAGATTTTTCACGATCATCTGCAGGGGCAAACCTTTTGAGCCGTTGTTGCAGCTGGAAAGAGAGGCCAGAACCAGAGCTCAAACTCCTGATGGTTATCTGTCCCATCACAAGTTGGTGGGACAATGTCTTAATAAAGATTCTTCTTTTCAGTGGTTGTAGTTGATTCCCAAGGGAAATAATCTGAGCATTGATTCCTGCCACGTTCAAACATGAAAAAAATACTACCATTGGCCAGCGTTGTGTGTTTCGGCTCACACTATAAGTGCCGCACATTTGATCTGCAGTATCAACTCCTCCCTTTGTGTGATTGTAGAATGTAATCACCTCTGGTTTTTGTTGATCTCCAGAATAAGGATCAATGGCATCGTTACTGTGAAGTGATGACACCAGAATAACATTTTTCCCTTTTTTTGGCACATAGGAAACCAAAACCTTATCATCACTGAAACCAAAAGTGCTCCTATACTGTTTCCTACCTTTGACACAAACAAAACTGGGTGGTAACTGTCTTTTATTTTTTCTAACAGTGCCAACGTAGGACAATTTCTTCTTCTTCAATTCATCAACAAGATCCAAATCAGTAAACCAATTGTCAGCCGTAATATTACGCCCTGTGCCGAAAAGAGGTTCAGCCATTCTCATCACTACTTCACTTGGCTTGTTACTAACGAGGAAAGGACCAGCAGGCTGCTTTCCAGCATAAATTTCCATATTATATACATATACCATTTTCGCATCAACAAGTGCAAATACCTTCACACCATATTTATTTGGTTTTGAAGGTATGTATTGCTTGAATGGACACCTGCCACGAAAACCCGGTAGCATTTCATCTATAGTACCGTTTTCACCTGGGATGTAGCAGTTCTGACAATTTTGGACGAAGATTTCAAAAAACTCACGGATTGGGGCAACTTTGTCATACTCTTTTCGCTTTGCCAGGTTCGCCCGACGGAGGGTTAAAGCTGAGATCCAGCGCTGGCTATACTTATGGCCTTCGAGTCCTAGCGATGACTTATGGAACATTGTTAATTGAGTTATGGGCCCAAGACTGGAGGCTACTGATGATTTAATGTCTGATGGGTACCTGATCCCCTCAAGTAACACTCCATGGGCAGCACCCAGCCCATATCGAGAAATAGGCTCATACTTGACAACACGATCTCTTTGGTTGCCATCATCCATGCGGTCAACATCCTCAGCGACCCTTCCAACTGGAATCTGCAGGTGCCCCATCCTCAACTCCTCCAAACAGTATTTAAATATGCAGCAGTAAGCCAAAATGGAGTTGGCTGCACTAATCCAATCTGCCTGTGTTGTCCAGAGGAGCCCGTAAATGGAGGAGCCAGTTTCCCACATTTTCCGCAGCTGATCATTTGTGACGCTTGCATCCACACCCTGGATGTTTAAGGTATGCTTGTTGGCTCCGTATGCTTGCAGACCAGATTGCTTATTTTCGAGCGACTGCCTTTTATACTTAAACCCCTGCCGGAGCATCGAAGCAATTTCTTGCCCTTGAACCACTCTTAAGGGGTCTCCGTTTAGATCAGACCACGCCCCCCTCTGGTTATTTGGAGACCCCCCACGCCCCCCTACACGTATCAGCTTTCCATTTTGCAATACCCTATTTCCACGGTGCCGTACATACCAACTCCTACTTGTACAAGTATGTGCCTACTTGATACGGTGAGTAGGTAGATTTGTTAATATGGCTATATTTAAGGGGGTTCATCCCCCTAGAAACCAGAAGAAGGAATTGAATTCACATTTTTACTTTAACTATTTATTTTTGGATTAATGGGACAAAATTTATTAAATGGTTAACTGGTTACTGAACTATTGAGTGACGGACCTTTTTTTGAATGCGGACGATTCGAGGGAGCCAATGCTGATTTTCTTGATGTGATGATGGTGTTCTTCTTGGGGAGCTGATGCTGATTTTCTTGATGTAATTATGGTGTTCTTCTTGGGGAGCTGATGCTGCTGCCGCCTCTTACCCGCTCCAGTCTCTCCTCACGATGACTTCTACTGATTCAGTGTTCAACCTCTTCATCTTTTGCAAAACAACTTCAGCCGCAGCTTGTGAATCCTTGGTGTTGTTGAAAGCCAGCTTCATGTACCTTTTAGCATTCACTAGGGCTTCTGTGTTGGTAGGAGCTCTGCCACCTTTCTTCACTGCATGCATAGCAATATAGACATTGGCTGCAGTGTTCATTCTCCAAATTTGATTCCTAACTGCGAATGATAGTGCATCAGACTCATATGCCAAAAGGCATGGTATAGCATTGATCCCTAAGATAGGGTCAGCATCAGTTTGGAATAGCTCTTTCAATAGTTCTGAGACTCCTGAGGACTCAGCAACTGCATGTGACAAGCTTGGTAGACATATGGATATCCTAGATAAGGTGACAGCTTGTTTGTTGGTGACAATATCATCTGATATGCCATTTTTTAGTTGGGCAAATTCAGCTTTATACTGATCCTCCGTTGATCTCCTCATATCAGATACTCTTGTACCTCTCAAATGGAACACTGCTAATAGCCTGATGATGTCAGATGAAGATCTAGACAACTAATACTTAGAAATAATGGCCAGATCAAAACCAATATATTTGAAGTTGGTTGCAACATAGTCCACATTTTGTGCTATGTTGATATTCTTCAAATCTTTAGCGAGTTTTTCAAGTAATTTTGTATACCTAATCTGCCATTTTTATTCGGCGTGCTCGACGTCCCACAGTTCTTGGCGTATGTGGATCGCGTTAATAAAATCTAAAATTTTGCTGTTACCCCAGCTCATTGTTAATTCAAGACAAAACTGGACTGAGCTTAACACTCCAGTGGTAGACCTAATCTCATCTCGCAAAAGGTAGACCCAGGAGCGCGGCGCTCTTTCGGTACTTCCTCCCGAAAAAAATCAATATTTATCATATTTTTTAATTGTTTTTGGTCAGAGTGGCGGTTTTGGGGACAGAGAGGAGGGTATGGTCCTGCGTAGAGGTGGTTTCTAGGAGGGAACTGTGAATCATAGCCCTCAGTATAGCCACTGTGAACCACAGTATTCGAAAAATGGGCTGAAGGAGCGCCGCGCTCCAGGGTCTACCAGTGAAGGGTTAATAACACACGGACTCGGCGATACGAACTACTGGCGATTTCTGTGATTCCCAGGAACATGTTTCTGTGATTCCCGGGACATGCGGGAATCCTGTGATTCACAGAAATCGCCCGACTTGGGTGGAAACGCCAGGAGATGCTAGCCCGCAACACGCCCGGGTGCTCGAGGTGCAATTATTTTCCAACCCCATCAGACTTGATTTGCAAGACAGTTCAATCTTCGTTTGGAGCTAAAAATGTTGCGCAACACCCTGCAATTATTGCCTACAACTTCTTCAAGACGAAAAATAATTGCACTGTGTTGCGTACATGTTTACACTAGCAACATGAAACTTGAGCAATTTTTCTCGCACACAATTATTGCCGAAAAAAATTGCTAGTGTGCCTTTAGGCTTACCTTCCCGTTGAGCAATTTTCATTTTATTGGCTTTCCAAGACGTTGGTTCAGCTTTCTGTTTCTTGCCTATTTGTCCATCAGAAGAATCGTCGGTGGATTTATCACTATCACTCAGTTTTGCGCAAGAGAACACTATACTAACATTACTCTCAGTTTACAATATGTTGCTTTAACAAACTCTTATTCGTGACTGAGGAGCAGTAAACAACAAAGCGAAGAATACTACTCGTGCTGAACTGTGGACTTTAAAGAGAGTAAACACAGATGGCGCCTCCCAACTACCGGGAGTACCTACGTGTTGAGAGCAAGAACAGTATAAGTCCATGGTCTCGTACTGTTTTTTCCCTCAATCATTTTCATTTAGGCTCTGTTCAAGCTTACCGAGTGTGGTTAGCATACTGCTCTTGTGCTCAATGCGTAGTTCTACTGGTTACAACCTACAAGAAGCCATTTTTCAACAATCGTCAAAAATGGACTTATACTGTTTTTATTCTCATCGATTCAATTATCTTTTATGTTATTACTCACAGTTCCGACGGCCGTGGAAATATTAAATAGGTTCGGAAGGAACAGTTTAGAAGTAATTTTCGGTAGGTATGTATTAGGAAAGGAAGAAAGGGATACCTGCAACTGTCGTCTAAGACGAAGAGTGTGAGAATTGGAGCGTCATTAGGGTTTTTGTGGATTGTAGAATGACTGATAAGAAGTCATGCCTACTGGTACTAAATGTTGAGGCTTCTTGCAACTCCTAATGAAGCGAGAACGATGGAGAAACGATGCCGGTGGCTTCAAGTTTTCTTCCAAATTACGACGAAGAATACGTGCATTCCTGGATGCAGACGAATGTCAACGAGACATCTCGCAGGGGTCCTGGCAGATGGAACGGAGAACGAAGTATGAGAACACATTGCGTTAAACGGGAAAATTCGATGGACAATGTAGAGCGGTCATTATGGCATTATCTTACCCTTCGTTTTCCTGTAGGTAGTTTTCACCGTGGTAGGCCTCGGTCCCTTCCAGATTTCAATAGGTAGAAGAGGTGAAGGCGCAGTGAATTCACTCCAGTAACTGAAGTGATTGTAAATCGACATACGAAATTTTATAATAGGATGAGAGCGAGAGCATCGAAGAACGCAGAACGAGACGTATTTCCTCCTTGATCTTATTTCTTCCAGACTTCAATACTCAATGTTAGTTAAATTTTCCGGAATTAATAAAATTTCCAGGCAAATTTTAAATACTGAAGAAAAATATGCCGACATGGGTACTAGAAAATTGTTTGAGATTCTGCGCGGTTGGTACGAAGTTATGAGTTGCAAGTAGGCACTGGCTGAACTCTCCGGATACCGCTTGAATTCAAATGTGGCGGAAAGTACGAAATATTGAAATGTTATTCTCGGCACACTAGGTTGTTAATTAGAAATCTCATTCGATTCGGAAGAACCCCCTAGACCACCCTACGTTGGAGATGTATCTTAGCTTGAAGATGATAATCACCTGAAAGAAAGAAAGGAGTTGTGAAGTAGATAACGATGATGAAGAGTGACGAAACAAAGTATTTCCTAGAAAGCATCTATAATAGATGGATAGTTCCTAGTAAGTTTGGTTCGGCTTAGATACAGCGTGATGCCAATCAAGCGCCGGATTCTACCATAGTAATATGGCTGGATCGGATACGTCGCTTTTCTTATCACAATACAGAGCCTTCTTATCGCGATACCTGATCTGAGATCTATCTAAGCTGAACCAAACCCACTAGGAACTATCTATCATTACGAGAAATTTGTGCTATGTTGCTGTAAGTAGGTACTTGCTGCTTTCCTAGGAGTGCTTTTTGGTAATTCATTCTATCAGTTATCACGTCTATACGAGGTACCAATCTTTGTTATGATTATCTGCGTACATCAACCAATATTCGGTTGCAAGTATTCGGCATGCAAAATTAATTTTGTTCAATGTCAACAAAAATACTTGAAATTATTTGACCTACTTACCACATCTTCGAAAAACCGCTGTTCTTGGACGGGAAGACTCGTTCTTGAAAGACCGACTTTTGGTCGATCGTGAAAGTTACTATGTAGTTTTCATCGATGGTTAGTTTATATTTATTTTTCGGCGCTCCTTTCACCTCCAGTGTGAAATAGAAACGATATATAAGGTTTTTGAGTTCATTGGAGTAAAAGTCGTCCGTATTTTTATCCTAGCAAAACTTGAGGTTATAGGATAATGTCATTCTCCATGAAATGTCGTTGGTAGTTTTTGATAACTCATCTATATCTAAGTCATTACTAGAAATTACACGTATGTGGATTTTACAATAATTCGATATTTATATTTGAAAAGTAGGTACATAAAATCCTACTTACCTTCAATTTAAGGTAAAAGAGAACTGAATGAACAATGAAAAGCATTCTCAACTTTGATAGAACTCATACCTACCTAAATGGCAAAAATTGTTGTACTGGATTTGTCAGTGCATGTTGACTAGTTGGTCCATGATGATATCTTCTCAATGTAAATTGTAGTAGGTACTGGATTTGTCAGTGTCACCTTAACTAGTTGGTCCACGATGATATCTTCTCAATGTAAATTGTAGTAGGTACTGGATTTGTCAGTGCCATCTTGACTAGTTGGTCCATGATGATATCTTCTCAATGTAAATTGTAGTAGGTACTGGATTTGTCAGTGTCACCTTAACTAGTTGGTCCACGATGATATCTTCTTAATGTAAATTGTAGGAGGTACTGGATTTGTCAGTGTCATCTTAACTAGTTGGTCCATGATGATATCTTCTCGATGTAAATTGTAGTAGGTACTGGATTTGTCAGTGTCATCTTAACTAGTTGGTCCATGATGATATCTTCTCAATGTAAATTGTAGTAGGTACTGGAAAAGAGAACTGAATGAACAGTGAAAAGCATTCTCAACTTTTATTGAACTCATATACCTACCTAAATGGCAAAAATTGTTGTACTGGATCTGTCAGTGCCATCTTAACTAGTTGGCCCATGATGATATCTTCTCGATGTTAATTGTAGTAGGTACTGGATTTGTCAGTGCCATCTTGACTAGTTGGTCCATGATGACATCTTCTCGATGTAAATTGTTGTAGCTACTGGTTTCTAAGGGTCTGTTCGGACAGGCAGTCCGGAACTGAAAAGGGGAGGGGATAGAGGCGAATGAGCTCCTCCAAAAGCCCCTCCAAACCATTCAGGACTGCCTCTCCGAACAGACCATATAGTTGATTCCTACCATTGTTCCATTTTGCTGTTTATTGTGTTGGTACCTTCAATTGTTTACCAATGTACTCAGTGTTTTGTTATCATCAAATTTTTATGTACTTTTTTTTTTGTAATGTCCCACCAAAATACCAGTTTTGTTGTGGAATGTTCTATTTTATTATGGAAGTATACTATATTTTTTTCATTCGATACGTTTATTTTTCATCATCCCCTTTATTCATCTACAAATAGAGGTTGGTGGTGGATGGAGACGGAAGTGTTTGTCATGGAAGAAGTGGAAGGTGATGAGAAAGTAAATTCCCAATCACCAATGTCCACATGAGCGCTCTCCTAGTCATGTACCTAATGTTCATGCTCCTGACGTTGTTCTAGATCCCTCTCGTAGTTCAAGTTTATTCGCAAAACGTTTTCCTTCCAACAATAAAAACCTTTTCCACTGGCAATTTTCTCTGTTGTAATATTAAAACCTCAATAGGTTATGAGCGCCAGATCATGTTAAAACAGTGTGTGATGTGCAGTTTTCTCGGGCCCCTCTAAAAACAGTGCGTAATAAGTAAAACCACCTCGGTTCCCGCTGCTTGGTGTTCGCCTGATTCCCGGTAAGCTGACTCACGATCGCGACTAAAAACTGGTTGTAAAGTAAGATAAAACCATTAAAAATGCCCAAATCAGGAGACGATTTTGGTAAAATAGAACCGTTGGAAGGTGCCGAAAACTTCGCAATGTGGAAGTTTCAACTCAATGTGCTACTGAAAGCAGCTAACATTCATGATGCGATCACATGGCAAGAGGTCCCTAAAAATGATGATTCAAGTAGAAAAGATGCTAAAGCCCAGAAAGCAATAATAACTTCCGTTAACAGTAAAATACTTAATCATCTTATGTCATGTACTACTGCAAAAGAAATGTTCGACAAGTTAGTTGCCATATTTGAAGGTGACAATGAACTTTTGAAAAATAACTTGTTGAAAGAGTATTTTAATTTTCGTATTAAAAATATCACTAGCGATATTACAGAGCTTCAAAATATTGCTATGAGACTGACAAACCTTGACCATAAAATCACTGATGATGAACTTGTTCAAAGAATCATTTCTGCGCTTCCAGATTCATACAATTATTTTGTGTCTTCATGGGAATCTGCTGCCAAAAATGATCGGACCCTAAATCAACTGATTTCACGGTTGCTTGGAGAGGAAAGGAGAGTAGGTGAGAAATCCACCAAGACTGATGTAGCTTTTAAGACCTCCTCGTCCAAACCTAGTATGTCCAAAATAATATGTTTTAAATGCAATAAAGCCGCTGGACATATAGCTAAGAACTGTCCCCAGAAAAATGCCGAACCTTGTCAATTTTGTAAGAAAACCAATCATGCCTCTAAAAACTGTTTCTTCCGTAAAAACCAACACAGAAAGGAGACCACGTCAACTGATGATAGGATAGATTCAGACTCCAAGAATAAGGCAGCTTTTCTTACACAAGAAAATGTTCGCATGAATGACAACTGTAATGGTTATATCTCATGGATTGTGGATTCTGCATGTACATCCCATATGACGTATGATGACACATTCCTGATGAACATAAAATTGACTCACGCTGACATAAGTGTTGCTAAAGATGGACAGCGAATGATATCTAATAAGATGGGTGACATAAATTTCAAAGAACTGATACTAAGAGACGTTCTACACATCCCAGATCTGAGTACAAATTTGCTGTCAGTTCATAAAATTATCAAATCAGGTGGTCAAGTAAAATTTGCCTGTAATAAAGTTGAAATTACAAAAGGCGATTTTGTGATTTACGGTCATAAAAATAAAACTGGTTTGTATGAACTAAAATTGACCCCTGAACTTCAAGAACTATCATATCTAGTGAGTGATGATAAAACTGTCGATGTTTGGCATCGAAAATTGGCTCACTTGAGTTATAAGAACATGACGACATTAAAATCTCTCAGTAAAGGTATGGAAAACGTCAAAATTTCCTCGAAAGACTGTGCGTCCTGTAAAACTTGTTCTAAGGCTAAACAAACACGTCTACCTTTTGATAATGATCGTAAGAAAACTTCAAGACCGCTTGAACTGGTCCATTTTGATGTGTGTGGTCCAATTGTAACAACATGGGACAATAAAAATTATTTCCTCGCTATAATGGATGACTATACTCATTATTCAGTCGTTTCATTACTAAAACAAAAATCTGAAGTGGCTTCAGTCATTAAAAACTTTGTCGCAGAGTTCGAAACAAAGTGGAACTCGAAGGTTCATATGATCCGTTGTGACAATGCTGGTGAAAATTCATCAGACGACCTAAAATCATGGGCTGAAGAAAAAGGTATCAAAATCGACTATTCACCGCCGTATGTTAGTCAACTGAATGGAAAAATCGAAAGGCTCATGAGGACTCTAATGGAAAAAGTTCGTTCTCTACTTTTTGATTCTGGTTTATCCAATGAAATGTGGGGCGAAGCATTGTATGTGGCGACTTATTTGCTAAACAGGAGCCCAACATCTGCTCTCGTCAATAAAACCCCTTTTGAAATGTGGAATGGCTATCCACCAAATTTGAAATATCTACAGCTGTTTGGATGTGATGCTTACGTCCATGTAAAAGGTCATCTAAAGAAACTTGATAATAGAAGCAAAAAGTATACCTTTGTTGGATACACTAGTATGGGATATAGACTTTGGGTCAAAGACAAAAGGACAATAACTGTTTCCCGAGATGTAAAATTCTTCATCGAATTTTCCCATGACAAAAGAATTCAGAATATTTTCATTGAAAGTGAAGAAGATGAACCCGATGATCTGACTGTTGAAGAGATTGAAGAGACATGTAGCTCTGAAGATGTTCCATCAGTTTCTTCTAGTGAAGACTCTCCGATATCAGATCCTGAAGATGACACTTCAAACGAACAAAACAAAAACATTGGTAGAGGACAGCGTCAGAAGAAAACTCCAACTCACCTGCAAGATTTCGTGCTTTTGACTTACCAAGATGCTGTGAGTGGACCAGACGCTGAAAACTGGAAAAAGGCCATAGCAGAAGAAAAATCATCGCTTGAAAAAAATGCTGTATTCAAATTCATACCCACCGATGACGTGAAAAATAAGAAACTGATTAGTAGTCGTTGGGTTTTCCGCCAGAAAGAAAACGGGAAATTTAAAGCACGCCTCGTTGCTCGCGGGTGTGAACAGACCAAAGGTAATGACTATTTTGATACGTATAGCCCTGTAGTTTCTGCTAATACACTAAGACTGCTGATTGCTTACGCTAAAGCAACTAACAAGGTAGTACTGACATTCGATGTTACTACTGCGTTTCTTCATGGTAATATCTCTGAAGAGCTGTTCATGAAACTCCCAGAAGGATTTGAAGAAAAGTCGGGCAATGTATGTTTGTTGCAAAAATCGCTTTACGGATTAAAGCAAGCTCCTCTAAATTGGAACAAACGACTTGTTGAATTTTTGAAAAAGAAAAATATGGTTCAACTGATCACTGATAAGTCTGTGTTTAAAAATGTACATAATTCTCTCATTCTTGCTATATATGTTGACGATGGACTTTTAATAGGAAATAGTGAAAAACAAGTTGTCAATTTTTTGGAAGAACTTAGACGAGAATTTGACATAACAATTGAGAAAATGCCTAGCATTTTCGTTGGGATGGAATTTAAGAATCTCACAAAAACCGAAGTTTATTTGCATCAATCCAAGTATACTGAGAAGATTTTGGGTGATTTCAAGATGGATTCATCCAATCCTGTCAGAACTCCTTCTACTCCTGGAACTTGTGATGAAGACAGCAGCAAAGCCGAAAAATACCCCTATAGAGAAGCAGTTGGTAGCTTGCTCTACCTGTCAAATAGAACGCGACCTGACATAACATTCGCTGTTAATGTTGTTTCCAGAAATTTGGAGAAACCGACAAGCAATGATGTTCTGAAAGTAAAACGTAGATTCAGATACCTTCAAGGAACCAAAAACTTGGCGATTCAATATCGTTCTGATACTGATTTTCTGCAGTTGGATGCCTACTGTGACTCCGATTACGCCAATGATCCTGAAACCCGAAAATCAACTGGAGGATTTATCATCCTTTATTGTGGAGGCCCTATTTCATGGTCTACAAAACGCCAACCAATTGTTGCTGTAAGTACAGCAGAAGCTGAGTTTATTAGTGCTAGTGAGTGCGTGAAAGAAGTGCTATTCTTAAGAAATTTGTTCAAAGAGCTTACTAATGTTGATTTGAATGTAAATTTGTACATTGACAATATGAGCACGATCAATATGATTAAAAATGGCTGTGATGCTAAACGATCTAAACATATTGACGTAAGATTCAAATTTATTAATGAAAAAGCTAACAAGTTTAATTTTAAATTGATCCATTGTCCTACGACAATTCAATTGGCAGATATTTTTACAAAGTCCTTAACGCCAATAGTATTTGAAAATCTCAGAGATAAATTCATGTTAAAAATTGATTAAAATTTGGAAGGCACACTGACTATTTGTTTTGAACGTTTAATTTTGTTTAAAAGACTGATTGAAAATTTCTACTGTGATGACGTATGATTACAAAATTGAAAAGACTGAAGAATTGTATATCTTGTTGAATTGTATTAATTTTCAGTATATTGCATGAACAAAAAGTTTAAATTTTGAATAGTTTTGAGTTAAAATGTGATAGAATTATCCAAAAAAGTGGCATTTAAATTGAAAAATTGTGATTTAAAATTGATAATTTTGTAAAATTGTTGTGAATTTAAGGGGGAGTGATGAGAAAGTAAATTCCCAATCACCAATGTCCACATGAGCGCTCTCCTAGTCATGTACCTAATGTTCATGCTCCTGACGTTGTTCTAGATCCCTCTCGTAGTTCAAGTTTATTCGCAAAACGTTTTCCTTCCAACAATAAAAACCTTTTCCACTGGCAATTTTCTCTGTTGTAATATTAAAACCTCAATAGAAGGAAGGTGAGGTCAATGTGACAAGTCGCCAATGTCAAAGTGGCGTGGGGATATAAAATTAACCTAATGCTATTTAAATTAGTTCTTCTCTTCCTCTTTAGTTCTTCATGGAGTCGTATCTTGTGCAAAGAAATATCTACTATAAAAATTCTATAAAATGGGACCGTTGTGGAATGGAAACTGGTTAATTGAGGCTTGAAATAAACTGAGTTCAGGTACAGACGATTAATGATACATTCAGGCACAAGTGTATATTGTAAAACTGGTTATAGTTAAATGGAAAACCTATGGAGCTCCGAATACAAATGTGGAAAGTATGTCTTTTCACGACACTCAATATGGAAATAATAGGAACGAACTTGATTTTCATTGGGAATCGCTGAAAAGTTCATCATTTCATTTTCGGAAACTTTTTATTTTGGAGAACTTTTTCTTCAACCTTGAAAAGTGAAAACTGGCTCCTTGGTAGACTCAGAATCAGTCGTCGAAACAGGATAATAATTGGATGCAGAGTGAGGGACCTGTTCACCATTTGTCTCAACCAAGGAATTTTGCCTAATAGGCATTGGAGTGTCTCACTGTGGGTGGTCTGGTGGGGACACGCTTCTTTAAAAACGCTGCAAATTATTTCACAACGGTTTATTATTTTTCAGTATTGATCACTCGCCATTGTTATTGCAACTACCAACCATAGGTACCTACTACCTACCTATTTCACAATCAAGTTTATGTGGAAGAAATCACACTTTGTAAGCCGGTGTTGCTTTAGCTTGTGTGCTTTTACTTGGCTTGACAAATGGGATACCAGTATTGAGTACAAGTCCCAACACTGCCACCAATTTGTAAGCCCGCTTGTCCAGGTAAAGTTGACAAATGAAGTTAGTTACCTGGCCCAAGCAGCAACTAAGTAGATTCCTGAAGGGAATCTACCCTGTGTTTGACTGTGAAATGAGGGGAGTCGAAAAAGACCGAAACAACTTAAATCTACGTTAATTTTAGGATAATATAGGGTAATTACCTGTGAAGTATGGTAGCTCTTCGAAGGTGTTGACTCCTGGGTTGATAAAAATAATAATAATGATGCTTTGAAACCTGAAGGGTGTTTTATTTTACCTCGGACCTCCCAGCGTGTCCCGTGCCAGAAGGGCGTGTCCTCTGTGTCACTCGTGTCTTCGTGTTTGAGACACGAATAACCCAGTTGACCACGAGGTTGTGTTTTTCTCCGAAATTGTGTCCTAAGGACACGACCTGATGGGTCTGAAAACGCAATAAAGAAAATATGAAGTCTGACTTGGTTATTTTACCCCTAGTTGCTGATACTGATCTGATGCAGGGTGAACTCAAAGATAACCACAGAAATGGAGTAAAATACCAGATAAGAGATTTATTATACAAGTATGTTATGATTGGGTTGACTCAACAAAGATGTACAAGCCTGAAGGGCGCAGTTCTGACGTTTCCAATTATTAACACAATAGGCAATTTTACAATGAAGACAAAAAATGGTTCAAATAGTTAATTTTCTTATAAGCAATACCTTCAGTGTCCTTTCTCTTTACAATTTCCAATGCCGTGTCTTTACCGTGTCTCCGTGTCTTATCAATAATTTACAATCTGAATCCTTTTTCGTTTTCCGTTTTACAAGCTTTACTGTACCAAATTCTCAATTGATTTAACTCTAATTTCTTCACTATTTATCGTCACCTGCCTAATTATTTTGGCCAAAATAGATTAGGTTATATTTGTCTGTGCACTCACGTGTTGGGCCCGAAGGTATCCTCGACGGTCTTGATGCGGATGATTTGTAGGGATGATGTCTCGAAGAGTCCAGGGAATTTACTACCACTGACTTTTAAAGAACAAGGGATGGGGGTGACTTTCAGCCGGAACTTAGTCGTCGCGCTTTTGGGGGAAGAACGTTCGGCCGGGACCTACTTGTTCGAGCTCTCAGGACGGTGTGATGGCCGACGTGGGCCGCCCGGTCTAGAACGTTTCCCCCTCCTCTCAGTCACGTGATCCACGGCCTCCTGTAGTCCTCAGGCTGCCATCCGGCTTTTGGTCGAAGCCCCTTGCTGCTGCTGTGGACACAAGTTGTTGGTGTCTTCCTTTGGTTTCGTGGTTGAATCAGGGCTCGGACGCCTCAGATGGTGTTCGGCGTCCTTATTGTAGGGGGGCGGACCACGCCCCCGTAGAGCTGGCCCGGATTACCCCTCCACAGTCCTTCGCCGCAGGTGGCTCTGTGGGGGCGGCATCTTGGGGTTCAGGAAGGGGGGTGTTGTTGCTTTACCCCAGCCCCGTCACATTGGTTTCATTCGTGAGCAGGGGCTCACAACTTAGTTCAAAGAAACAGGGAGTTGTGGGTGCCTTCAATAGGAAATTTGATTACTGGTTGCTAAGGACTCAAAACCGAGTACCTACGGCTCAAAGAAACGCACAACGGTCGGATTGAGATCTTTGGTGATTCACACTCGTGTTTCTGATTTTTCAGAAGTCCAACCCTCAGGTTCTCGTGGGGAGCGAAGGGTTGGTCCTCTGGGTGGTCTCATTCGATTCTAAAAATTCAATGCTATTTTAAATGGAAGTTTTTTAAGCTAGAGCGTTTTGAAAATTTCAGCCCTTATTTTCCAATGCTTAGAAGAGACTGAAATCGACCAAAAGCTACATGGCACAACTAGACCCTACATCGAGCCCATATACCAAATTTCATCAAAACTCGGTATGTGAAGTTTGAGCATAGATGGTCCGCTATTATTTTGTATTTACGCGGGAACTCTTCCCTGTTGAATGTCTTGAATCAACATTGTTTTTTGTATTTTGGAGGCAATTAGGAGTCGATAGGTTTTTCGATAAATCGATTCAGTTTATCGATTGGGTTGTATTGTCTCGATGTGTTCTAATCGATGTTGCCCCGATTGTTGTGAAAAACCATGTGCGACGTAAAAGATGCGCGAGTGAATACACCGTTTTATGAAGATACCTAAGGTATGTAATGAGTCAAATTTATTTACTAGTTCGTAAATAACCCGTTTCCCTGTCACGACGTCGAAGCAGATTTCGGATGAATCAATGTATTTATTTCGAAATCCGTGTGATGTATACTGACTTGGAAGAACAAGGGAGAGAGCCCTCAATTACTCTCCTTTCATTGATTTGATATGTGTTTCACAGGAATGCTTAATCCGATGATCCCAAGCTGGTATTATGAATAATGATTGTACACCGTTTTATTTAGTTTCTTTCTACCCCGAAAGCATGATCTCTGTACCTACTCATTTCAGTATGTTGTTTTGAAGTATTCCGAGTACAGTTGATTGCTTTTACACCGTTAATCCGTTACACCGAAAGGTCTCACTTGTGATACTCCGTACGTAAATCTTTTTCTCGTCTGATGAATGATGATGAAGAATGATGGATTTTTCCTGTCAGTGAGAAAGCCTCGTACGTTTGAACTGGCACAAGGGTACGTACGAAATGGCGAAAGATTGATGATGATGGGGGCCCCCTCACGAAATAAAATCCCTTAAATACTCCGTTAAACCGTTCCATCCTACTCCGTTAATCCGTCTGACAGGTTTTTATTCGAAAAATTACTCCGTAAAATCGAGAAAAAGTAGATGTCAGGTGATGTTGGATGGCATCACAAAGGAGGTTGGTTAGAACATAGATGTTTAAGTCCAGTTAGATGAAATACGACTGCGATTTCCCCTTTCTAGAGATGAAATTTCTGAGGATGAAGACGTAATAATATTACGTTGTTCATACTATGAACAAAGTGCTGATAATCGAATACGAAATCGATCATCAAAGTGAACATCGATTATTGATAATCGAGTTTGAAATCGAACATGAATCATTGATTTTGAAATAAATGAATGACTATTTTACCCATACTCCGTAATGTTAAACCGTTGAGATTTGAATGACACCGTAGAAGGGGAATCACAGTAAGATGTTACGATGTTATGATGTTAGTTCTATCAACCACAGGAATTGTAAGACCCGAGACCAGACCTTGATGCATGAATGTGTTGAATTGAATCATAATACCAGCTGGGAGGGCACAATGTAGGTCCCAAGTATGTACCTACCACATCATACGAAAAGTCTTCGCAGGGAGCGTTTAATGGGAAACCTCCACTTGTTAAGATGACATGTAATGTTTGTCCGTCTAACTCCACGATACTCATTCGTTAAAGAATTTAATCCGAGTCTAAGCTGAAAGAAATTCGTTACCTTTTACTCCGTTACTCCGTTTTATTACGTTTACTCCGTTTAAATCCACTTCTGAAAGAGTGCGATACAACAATTGTATTAATTATTAATCCGTTGAGTCCACCGTATCTCTAGACTGTAGGTAGATTATGGAAACTAATGATGAAGAGAACTGTTTTCGAATAGCAGATGGTTTAGACAAGGGCTGTCGTTACCTTTTACTCCGTTACTCCGTTTTATTACGTTTACTCCGTTTAAATCCACTTCTGAAAGAGTGCGATACAATAATTGTATTAATTATTAATCCGTTGAGTCCACCGTATCTCTAGACTGTAGGTAGATTATGGAAACTAATGATGAAGAGAACTGTTTTCGAATAGCAGATGGTTTAGACAAGGGCTGTATGCCTTCCATAACAACTATCCACCCGGATTCACTGGTCTTGATGCTCTCATACAATTTGGTGTTCGTTTTTCAAATGATGGAGTCTTGTCAGTGACCGGGTACTGATCGCACCGAAACACCCCATTCTTCAAGTTTCTGATGAGACCATCTAACTCCTTTCTGCCCTTACTGAATACAGAACAAGAGATTACAGAATTATTACACCAACTCGGTTCAGAAGCATTATTTTCGACACTCAAGAGAAAAATGGATATGACAACCTTCGAGAATCTCCTCATTGTTACTTCACATGAATCTGCACTCAAGTCCAAAGAAGTAGGTAACTCGGGAGAAGATGTCACTACAATGGATGTTAAAACTGAACAAGAGATTACAGAATCAAGGAATTTGAAGCAAAATTGATGTTTTCCCAAGACATCTACTGAAGACGAAGCCGAACCACTAGGATAACAAACTAACTTCACCTAGTGAAAAAAAAATGGAATTCGTATTCAATTGCTCGCAAATGATAGTATTTTTGTGATAGACGACTCACATAAGCCTGCAGAACAGTACAATGAATCAGAGAAGATCCAAATCAAAAACACTGTACTACTTACTGGCATATCTTGGTTCGAACTTGGATGATGATTTCTCACGAATGGTCCAGGAACTTCGAGAACCCAAGGAAATAATGGAGACACTTCAATAGCATATTATGCAAACAAGCTACAATGATGCATCAACATGCAGAGATGATGCAACATGCATCGAGATGAACTAAAAACCATGAAATACGACCTCATCGAAGATGCACCTTTCTGGCAAGGATCAATGAATGATCAGGTAAACCAACTCCGAAGATGCCCATGAGTTGCTCATGATGATGGTGCTGAAATATGACTTTATTAAAGAAGTTAAAAAGGTCTATCCTCATATCATGTTGATAGATTCAGTTAACAACGAAGGGGAAGGTAAACAACAAAAAGAACACAAAGACCATTTCATCCAACATGGTAGTACCTATTCAACCAGCATGATGATGAAGATATAAAACAAGCAACGCTAATCAAACCTAAAACAAGACACATAAATCCTGCTAGAAAATCAAGACTTGATTCAAATGTCAGTAAGGTATGTAGCCTTCAAGGATATGCCTCAAGTAACTGCAAACTATAGGCTATTGTGTGTTATGAGTGTGTGGTTTGGCAATGCCCCAAACCAGCATCTGAACAAACAAAGAAAATGAGAAATAAAAAAAAGGAAAGGGGGCCGATGAACACATTATACAACCCCACCTTATCCTACGATGCGAAAAGTCTAAATAATGTAACTCCAAGCAGTACTCCACTTGAAACAAACAAAACGAAAGAAAAGCAGAGGAAAAAGAGTACCTATGCCCATGTCTGATTTATTACTGGACCAAGAAGAAAGAAATCTCTCACCTTTACTTCGTTATAATCCATTGCTGACAGAATCCGTTACCATTCCTAAAATATCACGAATCCGTTACCATTACACTAATCCATTACTCCGTTACCATTACACTAATTCATTACTCCGTTACTATTACTATAACACTTAATCATTAACATTAATCATTACTCTTTCATGATTAATATGTTACCATCACTCTGTTAACACTAATCCATTACTGAGTCACAGGAAGAAATTGCAGATGTAGATACTCTGGTCCTAGTATCCTATGCCTTGGAAACTGCAGCTGTCAGTAACCTCAGATGACAACATGATGATGATAATTGGAATCAAAACCCTGGTCGCTGTGCTGCAGCAGTCATCTTTCCGTATGGTGGTTAAAACCTATCTAAATCTTCTATATTGTGTAAATGCTACAGGTGCGACCTCTAACAATGCTTATGGTAATTCAGTATTTTCAAGAGTTAGGAAACTATAAACAAATCTGAATTAATTCATCAGGTTATGAGAAGCACTTGAAAGTAGAATTCATAAAAGATTTGATTGTTTTTATGTTAATATTTCTTACAGCTGCCAAAGACGAGTGCATTAGGCTTCAGTACTGATAGAATATCCTTATACAATAATAAAACAAATATTAGGCTCTATATACTTGAACTTAAGTTATAAAATAAAGTAAAATCTATTGACGTTTTGAAAGATAATCTAGGAAGTCAAAACAGGCAATTATGACATCCATTTTTTGTTGCATTTTATACTTAAAACTTGCTAACTGATCATAAGAAAAACCTAAATGTTAAAAAAAAAGAACAACGAAAAACTTGCTAACTGACCATAAGAGAAACTTAAATTTAAAAAAAAAAAAAAAAAAAAAAAACAAACAAGTAATATATGCATTGATGAAGTTGATATAGGTTTAGGAGGGAGCACTCAGCTAATTGATATAATGTTAGGAGGGAGTACTCAGCTAATTGATATAATGTTAGGAGGGAGTACTCAGCTAATTGATATAATGTTAGGAGGGAGTACTCAGATAATTGATACAATTTTAGGAGAGAGTACTCAGCTGATTGATATACCTAATGTTAGGAGGGAGTACTCAGAAAATTGATATAATTTTAGGAGGGAGTACTCAGCTAATTGAAATAGTTTTAGGGGTGAGCACTCAGTAAATCGATGTAAGTTTAGGAGGGAGTAGTCAGTAAATTGAAATAGATTTAGGATTGAGCACTCAGTAAATCGATGTAAGTTTAGGAGGAAGTAGTCAGTAAATTGAAATAGCTAATGTTAGGAGGGAGTACTCAGAAAATTGATATAATTTTAGGAGGGAGTACTCAGCTAATTGAAATAGTTTTAGGGGTGAGCACTCAGTAAATCAATGTAAGTTTAGGAGGGAGTAGTCAGTAAATTGAAATAGATTTAGGATTGAGCACTCAGTAAATCGATGTAAGTTTAGGAGGAAGTAGTCAGTAAATTGAAATAGATTTAGGATTGAGGTCAGTTTCACTTTCTCTGAAACAATAACCCTAAAAATAGAAATTGAGACGTTTAGGTTTACTCCAGAGCATTCGTGGCTTACCTATTGAATACAATGACACACATTACATTTTACTAGACAGTAAAAAAAAAAAAAATAGACGTTCTATGAAAAAAAAAAGAGTTTTAAACTTTAAAAATGTATGTTGATAGTCATAGATCTAGATAATGTTTCTGAGCTTAAAATATTAGATGTCCAAAAGAAAAATAAATCTGGAGTCAAGTACACAAATTCTAAACCATTGAAAGGTGAATTCAGTTTAAAGGAAGGATACCTACACCACCATGTTGAAACTGACACTGTAGGGATCATAGACACATTTGTGACTAATAATTAAAAAAATTAAGTTATTTTTAAATTACATTTCGGCTAAATACTAAACAAAAGTAATAATTATAATTATTAAAAAATTGGAGACCCTGAAAAATTATATTGAAAATAAAATTCGAAAAATTATGCCAAAAGTCACCTTTACCTCCACACTTGGTCACCTCTGCCTGTTCAGTAACCTGGTTTTGTTGCAGACCAAAAGCCAAATTCTCTCCAATTGGTAACCTGGTTTTTCAATAGACCAGAAACCAAATTCCATACTCACTTAACCCTCAACCAACTTACCTTCTTGATTTATATTAATCAGTAAATAGTTTAATTCTGTCAGTCAGTTCGAAACATTAAATTTCTTAGTTTAAACCTTCATTCCAAATTTTGATTAACTGGAAAAGGTAACAGATTCGTTCAGTAGAAAAACAAAAAAGGTTAAGCCAATTGTTAAGTATTTAAATGGTAGTTGTCATTATTAAAAGTATGACCGTGAAACATTGGAGATCTACGCATCTGTAGCACTATTAGCTGATGTTAGATTTATGTTATGTGTAAAGTTCGATTTCATTGCTTCCCAATTGGATATAAAATTTTAAATGAAAATTTACTACCACTGTTTATGTGGAGATTCCTGGTGGCCTTCCTGAATTTCTGAACGAGAACGACACTTTCAAAAAAAAAAAAAAAAAAAAAAAGCGTTTGTAAATTAAAACGAACACTATAGTCTTGCAGAGTCCCTTACAGTCGGTTTCTGAAATTCAGAGAGATCATCTCATTTATAGGTCTTATTGTACAATGCTCTTGCCTTTTCATGCCTTGCCTTTTCAAATAATTTGATGATACCAAATTAGAGTTGATGTTATTTCATGTTGTAAATACTAATAAGCTCCCCATCTATGGGAGGGAGTGTGAAGTTTGAGCATAGATGGTCCGCTATTATTTTGTATTTACGCGGGAACTCTTCCCTGTTGAATGTCTTGAATCAACATTGTTTTTTGTATTTTGGAGGCAATTAGGAGTCGATAGGTTTTTCGATAAATCGATTCAGTTTATCGATTGGGTTGTATTGTCTCGATGTGTTCTAATCGATGTTGCCCCGATTGTTGTGAAAAACCATGTGCGACGTAAAAGATGCGCGAGTGAATACACCGTTTTATGAAGATACCTAAGGTATGTAATGAGTCAAATTTATTTACTAGTTCGTAAATAACCCGTTTCCCTGTCAGGAAAGTGCCGCAGACGGATGGCAAAATTTTTATTCGATTTTCGGATTCTACCCAGTAGGTACCTACTTTGAAACGTAGACCAACAAATTTTGAGGGGGGTTAAAATTTTTTTCTTCGTCAATTCCAAAGGTTTATTGAGGTTTATTCCAAAGGTTTATTGAAAATAATAAACAAAAAAAATAATAATAAACCAAAATACGGAAAGAAACCCAAGGTGGAGAGTTCTCTACACCACTTGTGTCTTCCACGGCTGCGGGCAAGACATTAAAAATAAAGAGCGAAGAAGAATAACTGATCATTCCAATAACCCTAGTTCCAAGGGCTGTAGATATGTGTCTGTGGTTCACGTTCTCATTAGGTTTGTTCCAGCGCCTCTCAGTTCATGAACTTTCTTACACCGAACCTGCGCACAACCCGCGCGCATGTTGAGTTCATGAACTGATGCGTTCCAGCGGCGCCGAGTTCGAGAACTTGCAAACATAAACCGCGTTCCAGCGCTTCCAGCTCATGAACTTTTTGCACCTGGGTTCATGAACTTTCTGCACTCGTCGAAGGCAGGGTTGTGAACTCGAACTGAAGGGTAACCTGTGCCGTTCACGTGAAACCTACTAAATTTTTCATTTGTTGACCAGTTTTCACGCTAATCACTTGCATCCATTCTCAAACTTTCTTTTCGTTGTGCTGAGCCCCTCTTTCTCGAGTCGTCTCTAGGAATGAAGTGTTTTTCGAATGAAGTGTAAATTTTTGATAATTACTTACTTATGTTCTAACAGATGCCATTTTCGATCTTTCTCTTTGTTTTTTTTTCACAAATACACGATTATTCCATTATCACTACAGTGAGCTTTGTCTATTTATTCGGAGAGTGTGTCAAAGAAGTTCACATCATCCCTCTCTTCCTCAAACTATTTACCGTAAGATGGGGTGATTGATTACTAATGTGACATGGGCAAAAGTTGATTTGTTGACTACAATATTGGGTTGCTGCGTTTGAACTGAAAGATTTTTCGAGAAAATTGAAGCTTTTCACAAGAAAATAGAATGTTTTACGCAGAGTCTGGTCACCCGTCGATCTCAAGATGACTTCACGATTTTGGTATCATTTCTTCAGTAATTTTTCACGCAGAATTCAATGGCGATACTACTCACTGATAGAAAGTGGGTTTTTGAAGAAATAGTGGAAGCTGATCAATGAAATGAACCTCCGAACTCC
Source organism: Apolygus lucorum (assembly GCA_009739505.2). NCBI lineage: Eukaryota > Metazoa > Arthropoda > Insecta > Hemiptera > Miridae > Apolygus > Apolygus lucorum. The sequence continues at coordinate 7,449,178 of CM019170.2, read as the reverse complement.
AGGTATGAAATTTACAATGTTTTTTCTACTGAAACAATGTTGTTTGAGTCCCATAAGATTGAATTTTAACGTAACACAAATAAGATGATGTTGTTATTTAGTAGAAAGGTGTTACTTTATGCTCAGTACCTTATCTACGAATAATGCGTATTTTTGGAACGAAAAATGAAGGATTTCATCGAAATAACCACTATTTTGCTGTCAAGAAGTATCACCATTGGATTCAGCATGAAGTTACATGTAATTCCTATGCATAGGAAATTAATGATACCAAAAACTTGTCAATTCATCTTGAGATCGAGGGTGACCATGATAAACCACGCATAACACTCGATTTTTTAGTAAAACACACGTTTTTTTTGGCACTAAAACTTGATTTAGGTACCTACTCTTCCAATATGAGTTTTAAAAAGAAAAATTGATAGACCATTGGAAAACTGACAATTTGAGCATGTTTTTTCGAAGAGCGCCCGTCGAAATAGGCAGGGATTCAGAGTAAAAACTTTGAAGTTTGCTTTTTGACTTGATTTTTTTAAACATGTTTTATTGCTAAAATATTTTGGTTTCGCACTTGTTAGCTTGGAAATGTAACGCTCTTTTTAACAATATCCTCAAATTTGAGTTTACTTGGTAAATATCAGGAGTTACAACAGTTTTAATGAAATAAGTCAGTAAACACGAAAAAAATCTTTAAATTGAGAAAACTTGAAAAAACAAGGGGTTGAAACAAAATAGCTAGGAGACATTGTTTGTTTAAAATTGCGAAGAATCGTTCAATCTTAAACTTCAAAAATCCCGCTAAAGATTGAGATGAGAGGAGGTTATTCAAGGTTTGTTGAAAGCCGACTTCCGCGCTCCCTGCCGAATTTCATGTTAACTACTAAAATCGTTCCAGCGCACAGGTTCCTGAACCTAAAAAGTTCATGAACTCTTCAACTTTTTCGGGTTCTCACACCCAGCGGGTTCATGAACTAGAGTTCATGAACTTTTTGCGCTGGAACAAACCTATTGATTCATCAAAAGTCGGGGATCCACCAAGTTTCCTACTTCAAGTGCTAGGACTATATTTTTCTTACATCTTACAAGGTATGATGTCTGCCAGAATGTTGAGAAGTAACTCAACTTTATCGGCGGTAGCAGCTGCCGTCAACGTTCCTCCTGCCAGTCCAGCGATGGGTAGTAAAGGAGGTTAGTGTTCCTACTTTCTAAGTATTATTTCGCCCTCTTGTCCACTAAATGACGGGAAGCTCGTATTTTCGCTTATTTTTAATCAATCGAATCACTAATTACACTCCCAATTGTTTTTTCTTCAAATTCTGTGTCTGTGGTAGAATGCATAACACGGTGCGATTTTGATGAACCATCAGAGCGCAGGTAGCCCTTAGGTAGATGTTTTTGGGTTTCAAATCCGTCTTGAAGAGTTCCATGAGATGAGTCGCGTTGATGACACTTCTAGTAGTAGTAGAATTTGTCAAACTAACTAACTTGTCTCCCATTCTCTGTGGAATTAGTTCTACCTGGAGTAGGAATTCGACATCGACCGCAAAACATCGATGTTCAAGACAAAGTCCAGAATAATAAGAAATATTGGTGAGAAATATTTCGTAATCTTGAGGCTAACGTGTTTAGGGTGTCTTATCAGTGAGAGACTTATACCTAGAGTGATGGACTACGTAAAAATTACGTAATAAGTGGGAAATGAGACCCCTACAATCCCCCCTCTCGGCCTTCTTAACTAGGCCTCCTCCTGTGCTATCCGTACCTAGCAGAAATGACCTTCGTGGTGTCAAGACCTCATCTCCACTTCTTCCCGTCAGGATCTTGGTTTTTCATAACGCCCACACGTCATAGATACGTAGTCTACTATTCGTGGAAAATTATTTGGAGTAATTGCTTCCGAGTCTACCAAGGTAGCGGAAGCTTTGTTTTCACTTTTCAAGGACGAAAATAAAAGTTCTCCAAAATAAAAATTTCCACTCGCGTTTTGCGTTTTAGACCTTTCTGAACAATGAGGAATTTCACCATGTCAGAATTTCCTATTTTTGACCCCGAAATCGGATTCAGCACCTCTAAAAACCCCCTAAGGCAAACTTTCAGCCCGAACTTCCTAATTTACGAATAAACAAAACAGTGTAGAAAATACGAATGTTTAAAAAAACCGGGAAAATGACGTCATCCTGGAATAGTTCATTTATGGCCGCTTGAAGCGCTGAGATCGAGAAATCCATAGTCCCCAGATGCAAAATTTCATGAAACAGTAAAGTTCGAAATCGAAAAACTGAAGAAAACAATAGAAAAAGCGAGATGGGGAAAATTAGGTTTCCTCTGTTTTTGTTTGATAACTTTTCTCTTAGAAAACACGATTTCGTCGTCCCAATGGGCAACACTGGGAGGAGACGGCGATCCAAACAGCCCAATCAGCGAGCATTCCCGCTGCACGTCTGTTTTCCCGGTTAGTTTTGAAATTAAAAATTTTGATTGTCTCCCAAAAATAACAGGAGACTTATTTTCCGGAATCAGCCCGATTTTCATCTATCCCACACCATTAACTATTCAGGAAAAATGCAAACAGAAATCGGTGAAATTCCTCATTTTGGTTCCGTGTCTGTCTGTCTGTCATGAATTCCTTGTAACGCGCTTAACTATACGAAGTTATTGTCCGATTCCTATGAAATTTTCAGGGATTGTGCGGGTTGGTGTGTAGACGGTCCCCTATGAAAATCATCATCCTTGGACTGAGAGAAGCGACTGCTCATGCGCAAACGTGAATTCCTTGTAACAGCCATAACTTCCACATTTTCCACCCGATTTCGATGACATTTTTAGGGATTATGTGGATTAGATTGTAGATGGTCCCCTATGAAAATCAAGGCCTTAAAATTGACAGTAGCCTCTACGCAAACGTAAAATCCTTGTTACAGCCATAACACTTACATTTTTCCCTCCGAATTGATGAAATTTTCTAGGATTGTCCAGATTAGCGTGTAGATGGTCCCCTATGAGGGTAGTGGAAGAGATTGATTTTTTGAGATTAACTACTATGCATCGGATCATCTATGTAATTGGGTTATGAATACGAGGAAGCTATGTGCCACACCCACTTGGCAGACGTTTTTTACGTGTGTCTACTAAACATATTGTTTAGTAATGCATGCATTCCAGGGGACGTCCCATTGGATAAGCATTAGATCAGTTTAACCAGTTGGTAAGCGATAAAACTGATTCACTCGATGTAATTTATTTATCACTTTAGGCAAGAAATAGTGACCCCCCCCCCCCTCTCCATTATCCACCTTAACATTCCTAGCGGCGTGGGAGCCTCGAATCTGAAGAGCATTTTAAAATCCATGATCTACGATACCCAATATGCGAATTCGAGTTCATCCCCCTCCCCACCGCCACCAATGGTGCCTGTCTGGCACCAAAGCGGAAATACGTCGTGACATTGAACTTTCATCTTATAGTTTTAGTAGGCGGTCCGTCGAAATTCACATCCGTATTCAAGGTGAAACAAAAAAAAAAAAAAAAACACGAAATATGCGGTTGAAGGTGTCCTGGCACCATGGTGGCACCACTATTAGTTCCATGGCGGCACATAGAATAATTCATGAAATCCGGAGGTATAGGAAGAATCTTTCCTCAATTTCAAAGCTTAGATACAATTAGTAACCTATAAAGGAACCGAAATATTGAAAAATCGGATATTTTGTGAATATTATCCCCCCACTCATCCCCTCCCCTTGCGAATTTTGGTACTCTGGTGAAATTATGTACAACTCGGAACTTATTTGAGTCAAACAAAAAAAGAAACACTCAAATCGGTTGGAAATTGAGGCTTGGGCAGAGTTTACAAGATTACCCCTGCAAACGCACGTTTTTTAAGCATTAACCCCTCTTTCCCCCCCCCCCCCTTGAAAAGCAAAATTCAAAATTCCGGCGCCGTAGTGCACAACTAGATAGTTTTCCGCGTCGAAGAAAAAAGAACCACAAAAATCGGTTGAGAACTAAGGCCTGGGCAGACGACACAAGATTATGCCCAAAAACGCACGTTTTTTGTGCATTAACCCCCCATTTCCCCCCCTTAAAAGGCAAAATTCGAAATTCCGGCGACGTAGTGCACAACTAGATAGTTTTCCGCGTCGAACAAAAAAGAACCACTAAAATTGGTTGAAGACTAAGGCCTGGGTAGACGACACAAGATTTTGTCACACACACACATACACACAGACATTCACCTATGGTTTTTTTCTCGCTGATTTGGATTCAGAATGGTGTAAAACGGATTACTGTGTGGTTATTTTTTTCTGTTGAGTGTTGTCCTCCTTCACCCCAGATCGATCGCATAAGGACGCCCAAGTCTTACTGTGGGACGTCCTAAAAAGTCAGATAAGTGGGTGTGGCACATAGCTTCCTCGTATCCACAACCCGATTGTATAGATGATTCGATGCATAGTAGTTAATCTCAAAACATCAGTCTCCAAGTAAGTACCTTCCACTAGGGGACTCTTCATGTCAACCCCAAATCAAGGGGCCAGACTCCCGAGTTGTAGGCGCCCTTGTGACCACTCGAAACTCAAATAATGTGATACAAATAACGAAACTAACTAATATAATATATTATTCAAATACTTTTGAAATTAAAAGGGGCGGAAAGCAGAACAATGTTTTAATAATTAAATTAAATATCCTTTTTTGAACTTGTTTCCTTGTGTCGTTATTCATTTTCCTAGCAGCAACAGGTGTAATCGAGTAACGAAGACCTGATTCTGGATTATTTGAAGACAGGAAACCAACAATTTTCAACAAAAAAAATCTGGAATAGTAAAAAACGTTTGTAAAAATGACCTATGTGCCGCTGAAATACATCCTATGTGCCAAAAACCCAAAAAATATGTGATTTTTGAACATAGTGGTGAATTATTTAACCTCAGAGTTGGCAGGAAACTAGCAGATTGGTAAGCTGATTGAATACTATGAATTTGAACGTACGTCTTCCTGTTCTAACGTTAATATCACTAAAATGAAATGTTTTTCGCGCTTCCTGAACATTTTGACTTTTGACACATAGGTCATATTTTCGTGACAGCGACGATATAAACTGAATAAGAGAAGATGAAGACTAATAATGCTTGATAAACTAATAGGTTGGATTGTATTGTGAAAAAAGTGAGTAAAATTGCTTCTTTGGGTCACTTTCGCTTCTGCATATTTCCCTTCCCTAGTTCGCGCACTCTGTATTGACCATGTAAGCTATAGTTTCATTTACTCTTCCAGAGGTAGTACTGCTGTAGTAAGTGGTACAGATCCCCCTATGAAATGACTCTTCCTAATATCATTCTATGAATGGAATCAGATTGGTTAGGAAGCTGTACATTTCAAACATGGCTGCCGCCTTAAATATTGCCGCTACATTTCAAATTTCCATCTTCCTTAAAGTCTCTAAATGTTTTGGATCCTTTTTCGAGCAGCACACTATTATTTTCTTCCACATCAGTAAACCCTCTTTCGAAAATTTTTTTTTTAATGTGAGGCAAATTCCGTTTTAGATTATTCTGAATCCAAATCCGCGAAAAAATAATAGATGATGAAATTGGCAACAGGCAAAAAAGGCATTGAAATTTACATTATCGGTTGAAACCCAAAATTTAAATTGGAGTCTGTAGTTTGAAGAAGTACAAACATGTTATGTTGATTTTCCAGTTTTCTCAATCATCAATGCTGCTCCCAGTGACCATAAATTCAAGCATCTTTTTTACCAATGTGGAGACTCAGCGTTCAATGTTCGAGTCAAAGAGGAAATCAAACTGCTCCAGTCTTCCCTACCTCCTGGCATTTGGGTCACTACTTTCGAGGACCGCATGGTAAGTGAAGCAAGAATGGGGGTATTTCAGTCAATTTTTTTATTTATTTTTTTCAAAGAGTAAGGCTCAGGAATAACGGTAATCGAGTCTGTTCGTCGAGAAATGTTTTTTAAAAAATCAGAGAAGCTAAGGAAGTTGAAGATTTGAATGGTGTGGACGTAGCTAGCCAATCGTGACGTAGCTAGCCAACTGTCTTTGAAAAGAGTATCCATGCACGGAAACCCTTGGAGGACCTCTTGGATACTACAAAATACTACTCACACAGGCGCGCGGCGTAGTCCTTGCCTAGTGTGTGTGTGCATTTATAGCGGCCCGCCTTTTTCAAACGTGGATCTCTTTAATTAATTTTTCTACCACATGTTATAGTATTATTGGGCTTAAAGTTGTACTATATAGGTTTTCAAGGGTGCTGAATCCAAATTTGAGGTCAAAAACCTGAATTTTCGACCCACCGAAATACCCCATTGATTTTTACTGAAGTCGAACTACCTGTTTTAAAGTGAACCAAACCAAGATACTTGGATTATTAAAATGTGATGATCCTTGTGATGATAAAACAGGTGGAAGTTTCCAGGTTGGTTGCTTCAGATTTAGCCCTTTCAGTCACAGGTCGAGTCAACTTTTCGGTTCCCTCATGCCATCCCTAGTTATACAGGGTGTTACAGTTAAGGCTAAATGTCACGAGGGTTTTAGTGAGATTCTGAGATAAGAGATGGCAGCACCATCAGGGCCAAATTTCGTTTACTTCTCATTTGAGAACAGATCGAGATATTTTAGTTCCGCAAACGGATTTCTCTTCAGGATCACCGTAGAATTCCGGGTAATTGGTTTAGAAAGTGTGCAAATTTTTTTTCATACTGCCCCAACAAAAATTTGTTCAAATTTTGAAATTTTTCAAAAAGTGGCCTTATAGCCACTTGCAGAACCTAATTAAGAATACGAATCCGTTTGCGGAATTTTTCTAACTTGATCATAGCCGTCGGATTCGCGTTTTTACGAAATGGGGCGGGGGCGGCGTTCAAACGCCCGCCACCCGCGCGACCTTCACCTTCTCTCCGACATTCATGTTTTGATAGTTTGCACCCTTTCATCACTATTCTTTTTTTCCTGGCCACCTTCAATAGGTACCATCAACCTTCCCATTTCCAACTTCTCTTCCTCAGGTTTGAACGAATGTGGTGAAATTGCCATAAAAAGCAAGATTCTCATATAATTAACTTATGAGCAAGATTCTATTTTAATTGATACTGATAATGGTTTGCACTATTAATTAGTTGGTTCTGAAATTGTGGTAATTTTAGTTCATTGAACGTGGAGTATGTAGGTACCTATTTGTTCAAATTTCAATGTACCTAGTTGCAAAAGTGATCTAACATCATTCTAGTCTCGACCGTTTATTTTGTTGAACTAGCAATAACTAGGTTTATGGGGGCATATTTTTCCCAAATTCCTTCTTAATTATTCTAGGAGTTTCACTATTAATTTTCCTTGTTTTTAAAAGTCATTCTTGATTTTATGTAAATATAACGCCTAACAATACTGAAGTGTTGCATTTTGAGGGTACCTACTACCTACTAATTACAAACATGGACTGTCCAAAAATTACCATTAGTACACTGTAATAAATTCCCTAGAACTAGGGACAGTGCTGTGGTCTTACAAGGTAATTTTCTTACAGATGGCAACCCTAAGTGTTTACCTTTTCGGATTACTCGAAAAGTTGAAGGTCGCACCCCTTTCTCGTTCTCTAGCAATTCCTGTAACATCGGGGCACAGTTGACGTTCGAGTTATAGTATGGCGTTGGTGATTTTACCTTGATTTCACTTCGGTTTCCGTGATTGCGCAGTGATCACTACTAACATCGTTCTTTAGGACGGCCCACAGTAAGAATTGGGCGACCCGTACGCGATTAATCTGGGGTAAAGGAGGACACACTCAAAGATAAAGAACTCTGCGCATTGCTACTATCAGTTCAGGGCCGTGATTTTCATAGGGGATTATCTGTAAGCCAATCTGAATAATCCTGAAAAAGTTCATCGAATTCGTACGAAAAATGTAGGAGTTATGGCTGTTACAGAGGTACGCAGAGGCTACTGTCAATTTGGAGGCCGTGATTTTCGTGGGACCATCTTTACCCCAATCCGCATAATCTCTGAAAATTTCATCGAAATCAGATGGGAAATGTACTTAGAAGTTATTACTGTTACAAGGAATTCACTTTTGCGCATGCGCAGTCACTGCTATTAGTCCGGGGCGATGATTTTCATAGAGGACTATCTACACGCTAACCCGCACAATCCCTGAAAATTTCATCGAAATCGGAAATAACTTGTTATAGTTATGCCCGTTACAAGGATTTCACGACAGAACCAAAGACGGACAGACACGGAACCAAAATTGTTTCAGGAAGGTCTGAAACGTAAAACGAGAGTGGAAATTTTGATTTTGAAGATCATTTTGACATAGATATGTCTTTTGGCTGGGGGTCAAAAGATTTTTCGTGACACTTTTTTTTTGCCACCAAAAATGCACAAACAAAATGACAACTACATATCGGTAGCTTTGAAGCAAGGTTTTCTAGAATACTGCAATATTATTACGTACAATCGGAGTTTTTTTTTGACATTTCATGTCTTTGCTATGGCACACAACCAAATTTTCGTTATGTCACGTTACGTTACGTGACGAAATATGCTCAATGATTATTATGATTCGTAGAAGTGAGGTAGGTAGGTACCTATATGATTATAGCTGAAATTTGGCTGTATGATTATTATGATTTGGCTGGTAGACTCCTTAGGACGTGAACAATAAGGTGCACAGGGTTTTGATCAGCTGAGTGGCTCCTGAAGCTAACTTCTTTCCTATCAACCCTAGGAAGCTGAAATTTGGCTGGTAGCCTCCAATTGGTGCTAAAAACCGTGAACAATAAGGTGCACAGGGTTTTGATCAGCTTGAGTGGCTCCTGAAGCTAACTTCTTTCCTATCAACCCTAGGAAGCTGAAATTTTGGCTGGTAGCCTCCAATTGGTGCTAAAAACCGTGAACAATATGGTGCACAGGGTTTGATCAGCTGAGTGGCTCTTGAAGCTAACTTCTTTCCTATCAACCGTAGGAAACTGAAATTTGGCTGGTAGCCTCCTTAGGACGTGAACAATAAGGTGCAGAGGGTTTTGATCAACTGAGTGGCTCCTGAAGCTAACTTCTTTCCTATCAACTGTGGAAAGCTGAAATTTGGCTGGTAGCCTCCTTAGGACATGAACAATAAGGTGTACAGGGTCTGATCAGCTGAGTGGCTCCTGAAGCTAACTTCTTCCCTATCAACCGTAGGAAGCTGAATTTTGGCTGGTAGCCTCCTTAGGACATGAACAATAAGGTGTACAGGGTCTTGATCAGCAGAGTGGCTCCTGAAGCTAACTTCTTCCCTATCAACCGTAGGAAGCTGAAATTTGGCTGGTAGCCTCCTTAGGTCATGAACAATAAGGTGTACAGGGTCTTGATCAGCAGAGTGGCTCCTGAAGCTAACTTCTTCCCTATCAACCGTAGGAAGCTGAAATTTGGCTGATAGCCTCCTTAGGACGTTAACAATAAGGTGCAGAGGGTTTTGATCAACTGAGTGGCTCCTGAAGCTAACTTCTTTCCTATCAACTGTGGAAAGCTTGAAATTTGGCTGGTAGCCTCCTTAGGACATGAACAATAAGGTGCAGAGAGTCTTGATCAGCAGAGTGGCTCCTGAAGCTAACTTCTTCCCTATCAACCGTAGGAAACTGAAATTTGGCTGGTAGCCTCCTTAGGACGTGAACAATAAGTTGTACAGGGTCTTGATCAGCTGAGTGGCTACTGAAGCTAACTTCTTTCCTATCAACCGTAGGAAGCTGAAATTTGTCTCGTTAGGACATGAACAACAACGCTACTGGAGTAGGTGATGTAGTCTGGCTCGAATACACAGAAGAAAATGTCCCAATGTGTTGCAGACTCGTATGCAAGCATTTATGATTCTTAGAAGTGAGTAGTTAGGTACCTATATGATTATAGCTTCCTAAACTTTTTCCATTTAGGTTTGTAAAACAAATCCATTCACCTTACATGGATACCTAGTAGTTGTATTGATACTATATTCAATCGAAGTAAAAAGTTAGGTTTATAACTAAGAGTTGCAGTTATAATTTGTAGTCATACATTATGAATGAACAATAAACGTAAATCGCGTTTTGACGACGAAGAAAGCAACGAAAACGGCTATCTAGATTGCTAGAGATGGAAGGGAAGAAGGAGGGAGGGAAAGACATGAAATGTCCTAATGCGTTGCAGACTTGTATTGCAAGCGTTTTCAGTCCGATT
>CM019170.2:7268827-7438876 GCA_009739505.2 Apolygus lucorum | reverse complement strand
GGTTACTTTCTCAGACATTTCGTTTCAACTTTGAATGAGGATGAATTTTTATTCTAAATTGACATTTATTTATAATTTTGCAATAATATCATTCCGGAAAAAATATGCTTCGGATTTTCCTCATGAAATGTCTTTATTGACATTTTCATGTCTTTGTTTTGGCACATAAACTGAAAAATCGTCACGAAAACTAAGCAAGTCTTGCTCACGCGACCAATAAATAAAATAGACTCACTGTGTTGCGTAGAAAACAATCAACTGTTTTCTTGTTTTGATGCTTCGGTACATGAACTAGCAACCTTACTTCACTACCTTGTTGTGTAGTGGTTGACATGAAAATGTCCCAATGTGTTGCAGACTCGTATGCAAGCATTTCCGTTTATAATATCATTGTAAGTTGGTAGACAATAATGATAGATTTTGTTTTTTCGGCTAATTCTTCCCTAGTTCCCTATAAAAATAGGTCGCGATGTTTTCGAAAAGGGTAGGTATTTAAAGAAGAGGTAGAGGTAAAATTCGCTTGATCTTTTCTGAAATTTCAACTGGTCAAGTAGGTACCTAACCAAAGTTTTTTTTTTTGTGTTTGTCATTATTTTGTTAATTTTTTTCGTGAATTCCTGATTCTATTCCATTGTGACAAACGATTGAAAGACTCAGCATTTCCCATCCTGTATTTATTTAAAGTTTTTATTAATTGTTTTATTAATTTTTATTCAAACAATGTTCCTAGAAATATATTTTCTACATTTGGGAAAATGTGATAATACCACTTAGAGCGTTATAAAACCATGTGATTTACGTTATTTTCAACGTATGGAAAAATTAAACAGAGCGTTTTTTCATAATAAATACATTGTTGGGAGAATTATTTCATCATCCATCCTTTTCTCTAATCCTTGGGGTTTGCTTCTTAAAAGACTCGGATCAATGTTGTTAATGTTATACATACGCGCGACTGTCCATGTCGAGCTGGAGGCGCGACTACCGGAAGGTTAATAGGTGACAAGCATAAAAAATGTAGAAGAAAGGAAAATCCATTTGAGGAAAACAGATTTAGGAACGCACATACTTATCTCGAAAAACGCTGCAAATTATTACACAACGGTTTATCATTTTTATATAGATCACTCGTCTACAAAATCACCAACCATCCAATATGAAGAGAAAAAGAAAAAAAAAATCAAAATCACCAACCATTGATCGCATTTCGGTCAGCTCTAATTTGAACGGAGATTAGGCCTCTTTTGCGATTCACACTCGTGTTTTGATTTATATATATATATATTTCAATATAAACCCTTAAATTTTCGTAGGGAGCGAACGGTTTGTCCTACAGAGCTCCGTGTGGTCTCAAAAAATTCTAAAAATTCTATAGAATCTTAAATTGAAGGAGAAACAATACCTTTATATCGAAATTTTTTGAGTTAGGGCGTTTTCAAAATTTCAAAATTGATTTTGGAACCCTTAGGAGTGACCTACATCAACCAAAAGCTTCGGGGCACAACTAGACCCCAAATGGAGCCTACATACCAAATTTCATCAAAATCGGTCAATGCTAAGTGGCCAAAGTGCCGCGTAAGGCGGACGGACGGCCAAATTTTTATTCGATGTTTGGATTCTACGTACCTTGAAACGTAAACCATCAAATTTTGAGGGGGTGTTGAAATTTTTTTTTTCTTGGTCGATTCCAAAGGTTCATTATTGAAAATAATAAACCAAAATTAACTAACGGTTTTTGTGAATTTTCATCTCAGTGCCATGAAAAAGCTCATTCCTTCGATATTAATGGGTTTAGGAGGCTGCGATTGCTCTCATTCTCCTCTGGGGTGTCCCCCCTACAAATTAAAAGCCCGAGAAAATTTTTTTTAGCCTTAATTTTTTTTCAAGTGGCAAAATGTAAGGGAAAACCCGAAGAAAAACGTTGAGAACCGGTGTTTTTTGATACGTTTTGTGGAAAATAGGGGGTTTAACACAGTTTTACTTAAAAACTAAGTACATATTTGGATTCTACATGAAATTTCCTATAAGTCTGAGTACTTTCTGAGGGGATTTGAGCAAGATGAGTTTTCACTAAAAAATGAAGAAAAGTGAGAACTAGAAAAATCTTAAAACTAGCTATATCTTGAAAATCCGACATAAACAAAAAAACTGACGTCAGATTCGGATTCAGCGCACCAAATACCGTAAGAAAAGTGGTGAAAGAACGAGGCAGCCAGACCACCCCTAAATTTTGTAATCTAGTGTTGTTCTCTACACAACACAGTGAGTCTATTTTATTTATTTATTGGTCGCGTGAGCAAGACTTGCTTAGTTTTCGTGACGATTTTTCAGTTTATGTGCCAAAGCAAAGACATGAAAATGTCAAAAGGTATACTTTGAATACTGGTGGTTGTGGCCTTCCAAAATTCCTTACTTTCGTGGAATTACCCATATTTCCTCCGCTGCCGAAAGATATTCATACTTACTTATACATGGCTAAACTACATCTACTTAAATATAACACCCATGTCACACAGTTGAATAGTTTACTTGTTTATCTCTCATATAATATGTGATGTTTGGATAATATGTGAGAGATAAACATGTAAACTATTCAACTGTGTGACATGGGTGTTATACAAGGTGTCTACACTTTGGATGGGCATCACTTCAGGTTTCGATTCTACAAGGTATTTCCAACAAAAAATTTCTCTTAGCAATTTTCTTTTAACCCACTAAAAATTCCTTTTTTTCACTTCAAAGTTTTTCTTCGCGTTTTCGACCTTACGGCACTGATATGGTCATAACTCCCGTATTCCTCCTGAAAATTCGATTCTGACTACACCGTTAGAAAGAGCGTTAAATTCCTAAGCTGCCTAGTGCAAAATCAAAATATTTCAGCAATAAAATAGTTCCAAAAAATCAAGTCAAAAAGCCAACTTTACAAATTTTTCTAAACTTGACTTTCTTCGACCAAAGTTTTCCCTCTAGATCCCTGCCCATTTCGATGGGCGCTCTTCGGAGAAAAATGCATCTGAGCATGTTTTCTCAGAACATGCTCAGATGCATTTTTCTCTTTTTTTTCGGTCTATCTTTTTCAACATTCAAATTGGAAGAGTAAATGAAGTTTGAATGTCAAAAAACGTGTGTTTTACAAGCAAATCAGTGTTTCAAGCGGTTTATGGTCTCCCTCGATCTCAAGACGGCTTAGCGAGTTTGGTATCATTTTCCATGTAATTTTTTACGCTGAATCCAAAAGTGATGCTTCCGAATGATTCTGACAGCTAGAAAGTGGATTTTTCGAAGAAAACCTTCGTTTTTCATACATAAAATACGCATTATTCGTAGATATGGTAGTGAGCATGAAGTAACACCTTTCTACTCTATAAAAACACCGAATTTCTAGCTGATTGAAGTTTTTGTTGAGTAGAAAGGTGTTACTTCATGCTCACTACCATATCTACGAATAATGCGCATTTTCTGTACGAAAAACGAAGGTTTTCTTCGAAAAATCCACTTTCTAGCTGTCAGAATCATTCGGAAGTATCACTATTGGATTCAGCGTAAAAAATTACATAGAAAATGATACCAAACTCGCCAAGCCGTCTTGAGATCGAGGGAGACCATAAACCGCTTGAAACACTGATTTGCTTGTAAAACACACGTTTTTTGACATTCAAACTTCATTTACTCTTCCAATTTGAATGTTGAAAAAGGTAGACCGAAAAAAAAGAGAAAAATGCATCTGTGCATGTTTTCTCCGAAGAGCGCCCATCGAAATGGGCAGGGATCTAGAGGGAAAACTTTGGTCGAAGAAAGTCAAGTTTAAAAAATTTGTAAAGTTGGCTTTTTGACTTGATTTTTTGGAACTATTTTATTGCTGAAATATTTTGATTTTGCACTAGGCAGCTTAGGAATTTAACGCTCTTTCTAACGGTGTAGTCAGAATCGAATTTTCAGGAGAAATAAGGGAGTTATGACCACATCAGTGCCTGAAGGTCGAAAACGCGAAGAAAAACTTCGAAGTGAAAAAAAGGAATTTTGAGTGGGTTAAAAGAAAATTGCTAAGAGAAATTTTTTGTTTGAAATACCTTGTATAATCGAAACCTGAAGTGATGCCCATTCAAGTGTAGACACCCTGTATTTAAGTAGATGAAGTGATATTATCACTTTTCAAGTATTCTTTAATGCTGTAGAAATGATTCAACGTCAGGAATTTCTTGAGCACTTTCAAATTGCACGAATTTCAACTCCCTGATCTTGAGTGGGATTGCGTTGTAGAGCTTTAAAGATGTGCGGTGGTACTGGTACTGAGTTAGAGACAGTCTATTAGAGGGCAGGTCCATCATTCTTACTTCTAACATCATATGAGTGGGAGTCACAGGAAAGTCAGTATATGAATGTCATTCATCGTATAAACAAGATAATATTTACCCCTACCACTAACTTCCAGCTGCCCCTGTAGGTACTTGATAGTAGTAGGGGTGCTATTTTTCAGAACCTTCTTCTTTTCCAAACATTTTCACAGATTATAAGACATTGAGTATATCAAACCACAGTATAACAAAGAGGGAATTTGCCTCACAATTTTTTAATTTTTTTTTCGAAAGAGGGTTCATTGATATGGAAGAAAACCATAGTGTGCTGCTCGAAAGCGCATACAAAACGCTGCAAATTATTACACAATGGTTTTTTATTTTTTTACTAGCTGAAAAGCCTACTAAAAGTAGGCAAAAACGATTCCTCCGACTCCTCCTGCCCCAGACTCCTCCGCCCCCAAATCCTCCGACTCCTCCCGCCCCCAACTCCTCCGCCCCCAACTCCTCCCACCCCCAAATCCTCCGACTCCTCCCGCCTCCCACTCCTCCCATCTCCGATTCCACCGACTCTCCCAACCCCTCCGTGCATATGTACGTACGGTTGGCGTTTTATATTATTAGATATAGATCGCTCGTCTGCAAAGCCACCAACCATCCAACATGAAGAAAAACATCGATCGCATTTCGGTCAGCTAAAATTTGAACGGAGATTAGGCCTCTTTTGCAATTCACACTCGTGTTTCTGATTTATCGTAAGTCCAACACTTGAATTCTCGTAGGGAGCGAACGGTTTGTCCTACAGAGCTCCGCGTGGTCTCAAAAAATTCTATAGAATCTTAAATTGAAGGAAAAACAATACCTTTATATTAAAATTTCTTGAGTTAGGGCGTTTTCAAAATTTCAAAATTCATTTTTGAACCCTTAGAAGTGACCTACATCAACTAAAATCTTCGGGGGACAACTAGATCCCAATTGGAGCCTACATACCAAATTTCATCAAAATCGGTCGATGCTAACTAAGTGGGAAATCTTTTTTTTTCTTGGTCGATTCTGAAAGTTCATTATTGAAAATAATAAACCAAAAATTTAGAGAATTCAAGGAAGATGGAAATTTTAAATATTCATAGTGGAATTATATGGGGCCAGCCATGTTGTGACATGATAATATTATATGAAAAGAAAACCGAGGAAGAAAAATAGGGAATAGTAGTCATAAGCTGGGGGGGGGGGATATTACACGGAGTTACACTTCACACAGGTTGGGATTCTACCCTGTGAGACAGGACGCTGACTATATAGGTTTCCTAGGTAACAGGTTAACGTGGGGTTATGCTTTAAGGCTCGGCCACACAGAACGCGGGCTGACCGCGCGGACAGTTCGCGCGCGAATTGACAGCAGTCCGCCTTGGACAACCCCTGCCACACAGAACGCGGACAGCCGCGGCGGACCAGTGTTAATTTTCTCAGTGTTCATCGATCATGTCGGAATTTTTTCTCGAACTCTTATATTATTCGTCATTATTTATTAATGATAGACAACGAAGCAATAGCCCAGTAAATTTAACGCGGTATTTTTTTTTGTAAATAAAATGCGGGGGTATCTACTATTTTTTATGATGTTAGGTCTCCTATGTTTATTCCCAATTTTGCAACCCCGAAAACCTTGTGCTACTGACGAAATGCATTAAAAACCCGTGAAATTTCAGTACTTTTCTAACAATTAGGCAAGTACTTCCAAACTGTGATAATTTCAATAATTTATGTCCGGTAACGTTTTAAATTAGGTTAAATTTGCAACAGTTTGCGACCAACTCGAGCTCTGTAGGTTGAATAGGTACCTAATTACAGAGATACAACAATATCCAAAAATAGATAATTTTTTTCCTCCCAAAAAGTGGAATTTTCGTTGTGCTCGAAATGGTTCAATAGCATAACTACTCATTTTAGAAAAAAAGTAAGAGAGAGGAATTTGATTGAAATGTAGGCAATCAGCATCAATTTGAAACCTTTTGAAACTTTAGTTTTCTCAAAAATTAATAAAAACCAAAAATAGATAAATAAAGTTTTGAGAAAAAAGTAGGAAAAGTCATTTAACCTATGACATTGACATAAACACATTGATTATATTTTGATGAAAATATGGAACAATTTCAATTATAGTGCAGAGCTTGAAGTTGCCCGCTGCGGACCCCGGAAAAAAAAAAACAACCTGCCCGCGCCCTGCCGCGGACAGAAGTTGCCCGCCGCGGCAGTCTGTGCTCTGTGTGGCAGGGGCAATGCGAAGTGCCTTGTTACAGAGTCCGCGGGAGTCGGGCGAACCTGTCCGCGCAGTCAGCCCGCGTTGTGTGTGGCCGAGCCTTTAACGAGCTAGTCTTAGCTCGTGAACGTGGGCTGGCAAGATCCTACGTTACGGGCTAGTTAGCTCGTTTCTGAGGTAATGCATAGTTAGCACGGTCCTTCGTGTGAAGCCGTAGGCCCATCAATGAGCTAGTAGATGTAACAAGCTAGTTTTCTGTCGTTTACAGAAAACTATTACGCACCGATGTGAATCTGGCTTAAAGGCCATATCACACGAGCGATTTTTTGGCTTTTTTTCTGCTGGAAAATCGCTGGAACGTGAAGAGGAAGTTAGAATAAGTTAGGCGAAGTTGAAGAAGAATAACCGCAGAAAACTGCGAATAGAGCACATTCTGGCGGCCAGCGATTTTCACTCTAACGTGACTACAAGTTTTGGATCAGGTTATAGTAGTGTGGAATTCGGCGGCATACTTGTTGGAGGTTTAAAAATGAACGAAGAACTGATTAATTTTTCTCTGGAAAACTGCAGAAAACTGAACAGACGTCGACTAGTAGATCAAGGAATGCTACAACCACAAATTACTTATCGATGGAGAACCTTCGAATGGTTTCCTTCCAGCTTTTTTTCCCGCACAAAATGGCGGACTAGAAAAATTAGAACGCGTTCTAAATATTCCAAAGCTAGAAAAATCGCTCCACCAGGGTGCAGGCTGTGCTATGGGGGGGGGGGGGGGGGAAGTGGAATTAAAAACCCGCTGCATGGATACTTGAAACACTGTACTTCTTCCCTCGCATGGATACTTGAATCACTGTACTTCTTCCTCTTCACGTTCCAGCGATTTTTCTGCGGAAAAAAGCTGAAAAATCGCTCGTGTGATATGGCCTGCACCCTGGTGGAGCGATTTTTCTAGCTTTGGAATATTTAGAACGCGTTCTAATTTTTCTAGTCCGCCATTTTGTGCGGGAAAAAAAGCTGGAAGGAAACCATTCGAAGGTTCTCCATCGATAAGTAATTTGTGGTTGTAGCATTCCTTGATCTACTAGTCGACGTCTGTTCAGTTTTCTGCAGTTTTCCAGCGAAAAATAATCAGTTCTTCGTTCATTTTTAAACCTCCAACAAGTATGCCGCCGAATTCCACACTACTATAACCTGATCCAAAACTTGTAGTCACGTTAGAGTGAAAATCGCTGGCCGCCAGAATGCGCTCTATTCGCAGTTTTCTGCGGTTATTCTTCTTCACCTTCGCCTAACTTATTCTAACTTCCTCTTCACGTTCCAGCGATTTTCCAGCAGAAAAAAAAGCCAAAAAATCGCTCGTGTGATATGGCCTTTAAGGGAGTCTCAGTTGGTCGCTGTTCGTTCCTTGTTCCGGGTCAGTATTTCACGATATTGAAGGCACAAAAGAGTGAAAAATTTTTACCTAAATTTGAAATTTTAAAGGATTTTAGAAATTCATCAGTGCACGGCCCTAGGGAATTGAGAAACTGAAATATTGCCGCTGGAATCATCTAAATTGAACAATAATGAGGAATTTCACCATGTCGGAATTTTCTTATTTTTTACCCCAAAATCGGATTCAGCACCTCGAAAAACCTCCTAAGGCAAACTTTCAGCCCGAACTTCCTGATTTACGAATAAACGAAACAGTGTAGAAAATACGAACGTTTAAAAAAACTGGGAAAATGACGTCATGCTGGAATAGTTCATTTATGGCCGCTTGAAGCGCTGAGATCGAGAAATCTATAGTCCCCAGATGCAAAATTTCACGAAACAGTAAAGTTCGAAATCGAAAAGCTGAAGAAAAAAATAGAAAAAGCAAGATGGGGAAAATTAGGTTTCCCCTGTTTTTGTTTGATAACTTTTCTCTTAGAAAACACGATTTCGTTGTCCCAATGGGCAACACTGGGAGGAGACGGCGATCCGAACAGCCCAATCAGCGAGCGTTCCCGCTTCACGTCCGTTTTCCCGGTTAGTTTTGAAATAAAAAATTTTGATTGTCTCCCGAAAATAACAGGAGACTTATTTTCTGAAATCAGCCCGATTTTCATCTATCCCACACCATTAACTATTCAGGAAAAATGCAAACAGAATTCGGTGAAATTCCTCATTGCCAGAGAAAAATTGGAAAAACTACTGAATAATTGGTTTTTCCCATATTTCTCTGGTAATTATTGTTCGATTTAGATGATTCCAGCGGCAATATTTCAGTTTTTCAATTCCCTAGTGCCGTGCACTAATGAATTTCTATAATCCTTGAAAATTACAAATTTAGGTACCACTTTTCAAGTTTTTGCACATTCTATTTCGTGAAATACTGACCCGGAACAAGGAACGAACGGCGACTGACTGAGACCCCCTTAACTACTCTGCCACGTACTAGTACCACGTACCTATATTTCGATTTTCTTAACCACAGCTTTGAAGATTTCTTTAAAAATTCGCTCATTCACCTTTCATGAATGTTTCCTTATATTGTCTTCGTGTATGTTCCCTAAATTGTATCATGTATCTTCTTGTGTTGAAGGTTTTGCGCTCGACTTGAATCTTGGATACGTTTATCTGAAACGTACAATTCGCGTAGTTTTGGTCAACCGTCTGTCAGCAACGCTACGTTCAGTAAGGAATTTTATTCACATAATTTATTTACTTTTACAGGGTTTACACTTGAAACTAGGAAATTTGATTTCTAGTTGCCAAGGACACACAAATGAATGATCAATCACAACACCCGTCAAATCTGTAACCTAGGGGGTCGGCCGTAGAGGTGGGCGAAACAGTTACATTTTGTTGTGGTCAAATCAGAGTGGCGTATCTCAAAAAAGTTGGGTTTTGAGCTTTTTATATCTCTGGATCCAGAATTTCGAGGACGACCTCATGGAAAAACAAGCTTTGAAAAAATTCTAACAGAAAGCACTATAATCGGATGTTAAAAGATATGGCGTATCTAAAACTGGTCAAACTTGTGGCGTATCTCAGTTTTGTGCTCAGTCATGGAAGAAGTTAGAGTCTTCTTCCATGGCTCAGTGTAATTCAAGGCGAAGCTTGTCTTTTTATTACCATTTAGTTGTAGGGAAACATAAAGTTCCAGTTTGCAAAACAAATTTACGTCATTTGATTGGGACTGGGCCCCAGTGGGTGGCACCCATGCACTTATCATACTCCACCACCCCAGTCACTGGGGTCAACGGTCAATTTGAAATTTATGACCCTCTTTGCCGAGTTTTCGGTAAATTTATTACCTTCTTCAGGGCTTGAAGGATGCTTTACCTATTTAGTGAAACCACCAAACGTCAACATAAAAAAGAGAGGGTGGATTTAGAGGATCTAAATTATAATTCTCAATAAGCTGTGAGTCGTTGATTATTGTATAAATTCTGCGACCCCGGTGAATAAGTGGTCAAGTCAAATTTGCCCATTTTACAGGGGAGCATTATTAAAATTTGAACCTTCTACGACAAAATCCGGATTTTAGGTGAAGGTTCAAATTTTAATAATGCTCCCCTGTAAAATGGGCAAATTTGACTTGACCACTTATTTACCGGGGTCGCAGAATTATTGTTCTATAGAAAATCCGATGTTTTCATTAATTTTTTAATTTTACCATAGAAAAATTTTGATCTTTTATAACTATGTTGGCGTTGGCATCATTTATTACCTTCATACCCTGAAGAAGGTAATAAATTTACCGAAAGCTCGTCGAAGAGGATGTTAAATTTCAAGTTGACCCCAGTCCTAATCAATTGACGTAAATCTGTTTGTTGGGTAGATCTACAAAATTTGCTGTTTTGCAAAACAATGTTTTTAATACATTGAGCCTGAAAAAAAACACAGTTTGTCGATGGGTCATTGATATTTCGAACGAAAAACAACAACATCAACCACCCTCTCCATCAGTAATAAATAATCCCCAAAATCATTGCACAAGATGAGGGGCATGGAGAGGATAATAGTGGGAGTCCTTTTGTAGTACGTTCTGTCGTCCATCTGCCTCTCTTATGTATCCAGTTTAAATGGGATCACTTGTACCAGTTTTTAGACCACTTTGCCAAACTAGAATCCCCCTGCTGTAGAAAATCCTCATCGAGATTATACCTTCAAACTGACTTGAATCAATTCAGGCAACTGTATATTGACAAATTTGGTGAGGATGGGCTCAAGCTCCTATATCCAAGACTAAGCTAGGTTTTAAAACCAGAATATGATTCTTCTTGTGTGATTATTACCTTAGATTTAATTTTCCGACCTGAAATTTAAGGCTGTTACTTACCCTCGTCAACATTTTATAGAATACCTAAGTTCTTGAAAAACAAATTTATTGAAGTATTTTTATTTTGTTACTCACTACTTTTATTCTTGTCCCATTCCTCGAGAGGCTGATAACTGGAAATGGGACTCAGTGAAAATTGACTCCGTACACCCACTCAGTTTTTCACAGTTTGCAAGGAGCAATTCCAAAACTGAGAATAAGGAGAACTGGTTGTAAGGAGATTTTTTTACTGAGTGTACGCTATCGATGGGTAATAATATTATTATTACGCCACTATTTTTATTAATAATTTTTAATTGTTATAACATTCTAAGAATCATTGGATTCTTCATGCGTTTCTACTAACATCAAGAGGAATGAAATAATGGTGTATCTCATGAAACACCGAGGCATTTTGGCGTATCTCATGCATGTTTGTTATTGAGCTTTTCTAAGCAAAAGTTGATCTACCAAAGTCAGTAGAGGGTGTTACAAATCATAACCAAAAGCTTTTTTGTTATAAATGATACGCAAGAACTTCAGGAATCAGTTTTTTCCATTCCTGAAAAACCGAAAAAAATGAGATACGCCGCTCTGATTTGACCACAACGATTTGCGTATTAGGTTCCACTGTTACCGCTCCAGGTCGGTAATAGGTTCCAATAACCTGTTATTTATTAATAGGTTATCTCAAGGACCTTCTCAACTGGTCCTTCCAAGATTCCATTCCAAGATATCGTTTCTACTTTTCGTTCCCTACGTGTGTTCATTTGTTTATCATGTTATTTCATTCCAAAGTATAATTTCGTTGATTTCTAGTTTTCGTTTCCTACCTAAATTGGTTCTTCTATCACGTTATTCCTGACATAATTACGCGTCAGCGTATTTTCACTCTTTTTACCAAGCTATTGTTCCGGCTCCGCACATTTTGGAGCTGTCCCTGTAACATCATTTAATAACAGGGTTATTTTGGTAATAGGTTCCAAGCGGAACTAACAAAACCCGGTGATAGGTTATTTTTAACTGTTACGTTAAATACCGCCCATCTCTAGTCGGCCATGGTTAGACTGGAGCTGGGTTCACATAAGGTTTGTTTGGACAGTCAGTCCAGAACCAGTTCGGGACCGAACTAGTCCGAGACAGAACTGACTGGGGAGGGGATGAGAACCGTTCGGAACTCACTAGCTGTCCATACACGTTTAGAACCAATTCAGAACTACAACTGACACCTGTCCGTCATGTCCTTCGTCGCGACAGCTAAAATGAAAGAAGAACAAGTCAACAAACTTAACTTTCTGCTGATTTCTTGTCAATATCAAATCAGGATAACACAGGATTTGTTTTTTTTCGCATTTACTTCGTTGCATTTTAATCATCTATCAAAAAAGTACATAAAATTTGCAGTTGTTCTGATATTGCATAGGTAGCCTACCTACCTAGGCTTTTTTCCTGTTTTTTTTTACGAAATAAACTACCGCCAAAAGAGCATAATATGCTCTAGTTTATTTCGTAAAAAAATATTATTTGGTTCTTTACCTATGTTGCTCAAAATACGTAGGTATTCTTGAATCCATTCATAATAATAAAATCGAAGGAAATTGGGCTGAAGGTTCACAGGTGAGATAAGGACAACTCACAGCAAATTGCTTACTAGACATGCATGAATTATAGCAAAAACAAGATGAAACCATCTGCTCTATCAATGGTGGAATTGAAAAAAATCAATCACAATTACAAAAAATGAGGTGTTATTATGAACTTTCCAATGGAACTAAGTAGACTACACCAGTAGTTACACACCAGTATAATCAGGATTAAATTTCTATCACAATTGTGCGCACCTAGAGGTATTCTTCCAAGGTGTATTCGTCATTGGACGCACACATAATAATTGTTTTAGGTACCTACTCTACCTCGACGGAATTATTCTGCTCTACCTTCTTACCTCTCAGTTTTTGATCGCTCGTCGTGAAGTGCACTTTCTCATAGAAGAACAAAAAAATGCACTGTTAAAATCTCATGGATTCTCCAACGCAGTGCGGATATTCAATTATTACATTGAACATTGCAAACGCGATCTACGATTTGATCATGTTGATATGATCCCAAACTTGCAACCCCGACAATCTGGCGCTAATTTTGGCACTTTCGACATTTTCATGTCTTTGCTTTGGCACATAAACTGAAAAATCGTCACGAAAACTTGCTCACGATACCAATAAATAAAATAGTCTCCCTGTGTTGCGTAGAGAACAATCAACTGTTTTCTTATTTTGATGCTTGGGTACATGAACTAAAAACCTTACTTCACTACCTCGTTGTCTAGTGGTTGACATTTTGTTTTGGTTGCACGGGTGAGATCTGCCTAGTAATAAATACAATAAGAAAACACACATGAAAGTGTCCCAATGTGTTGCAGACTCGTATGCAAGCATTTGATATCTCTTGTGAGTCAGATTTCTTCATTAGTTCAATTTTCAAATATTCCAACCATCACTTCCTAACTTTAATTGCAATTGTATAATGCTCAGTAGCATTTTAAAGTAGATTGAATTGTTTACCGTTTACGATCAACTTGAGCTCTGCAGGTTGAATAATAATGGAGAAACAGCAATTTAAAAATGAGTAATTTTTCCAAAAAGCGAAATTTTTGTGTCAAGGTAGTTTTGATCCTTCCATTTGCATTACTACTAAATTTTAAAAAATGTGAAGAGAGGTATTTGAAGTAAACCAGCTTCACATAAATGCCTGTAGCAATCACAGTTTTCTCAACAACAAATAAAAACCAAAAAATGAAGAAAAAAAATTAGGAAAAAACAATTAAAATTAACAAATTTTGTATAATAATGTATTTTGAAGGAACTATGGAACAATTTCAATGATGGTGCTCAATTTGATGAATATTTGGTAATCTTCTTGTCCGAAAAAATCACAGCCTAGCTCTTATCAGACACAACTTTGTTGTTACCTCAACAAAGTCAGAAGGCCAAGGGAGAAATCCATGGAGAGGGGACTAAAAAAAGAAGAAGAAGAAGTTCTGGACTAGTGGTTCTGAAAAAAATCTCGAACTGTCAGAACCAGTTTGATACAGTCCTGGACTGGCTGTCCATACACCGAACTAAAAATCCCAAACTGGTTCTGGCGCTGTCCATACGCCTCAAAAGGGGCGTGGTCGGTTCTGAACCGTTCAGGACTGCCTGTCCAA
Source organism: Apolygus lucorum (assembly GCA_009739505.2). NCBI lineage: Eukaryota > Metazoa > Arthropoda > Insecta > Hemiptera > Miridae > Apolygus > Apolygus lucorum. The sequence goes on along the minus strand of CM019170.2, from coordinate 7,424,828 downwards.
ACAAACCTATAGGTGCGCAAAGTCCGTAATCCGTAATGCGCAAAAAGAGAAGTGGGGGTGTTCCGTAATGCAGAAAAGAGTGTTCACATGGCAGAATGATTAGGCGATTACGCAGAAGCGTGCAGTACGTTCTGCGCAGAATTGTTTCCAAACCAAAACAATGATTCTGGTTGTTTTGTCAATAAACGAGACCGAGTCAATAAACTTTCTGTGAACAAATGACGAAAGTTTGTTACGAAGTTTACCAAAGTTCATCTGTAATGCGCAAAATATTCAATTTTTCAAAACGATACACTCAGCTCCAAATGTCGACATACGCAAAGATCGATCCCGCCCCCTCAATTGGCTCCAGCCAATAGCATCCAATTACGCACTACGGATTGCGGACATTACACACCTATGTGAACCCAGTTTTAAGGCAAATTAGCGGGCCGCTATTCTTTAGACTCTCGTCTTTTACAGTTGCTATCGCTAACCATGGTTTGAAAAACGGGGCCTTAGAGGTTTATATTAGACGTGGCTCTCTGGGCAAGAGAAGATGTTTATTTTTTTCATATCTTCTAGCTCAAGACTCCACCAGCGCCGAGTTTCCGCTTCTTCCCATCTCCAAAAGTACGTGCACCACACTCCGCCAATCCCTCGTCACCTTCAGACAAGCCCTGACTCGTGTTCGCCCTCAGCAAATCTGACTCTTGTTCCTTCAGACTTTCAAAGTGGAGAACAATTTTGTATCCAGTTTTACTACTTCAAATGTACCTTTTTATTATTTCACGCAGAGTTTAATGTAAATAATTTAAAAAATTGTTTGCAAAACTATTCGTTGATCATTTTAACCCTCAATTTCCCAGTAGCTCAAAAAAATGTTGTTCGGTCGTGTTCCAAATTTAAAATTATTTTTTTTTCTCAGAAGATCTACTTATTTTTCTTTGGAGAAGTAACTATGTGGCAGCACTGAGCTATAATTAGGTAGATTCCTTCACTTCGTCCCTTGTTGTGTTCAATGTAATTTGCGCTCCCAACAAAACTGAAATTTATTAAATTTGCCGGCCGGCTTTCCCCTCAAGGATTTGTTCCCTTTTGATTGGTGGTGTTTGCGGTCCCTGGAGGCAAAACTCAGACTGGGAGAACCGAAATATTGGAGAGGACGGCGCCGTCCGATTGGTAAGTGCTGCCTTGTTTTAAATCTTCTCCACATTTTGGATTCAGCTCGTTCATGTATAATTAAATTTGATAAAACCTACAGTTCACTTGCTCATTAATAATTTTTCGTTCGATTAATGCAATACAAATGTTCTTTCTGATTTTTAAATTAAATTCAGATTTATTTTAGCAAATCTATACAATATTTGAGCAGGAGGTACTGTTAGCAGATTGAAAGAATGCGGCTGGCCAATTTCCCGAGGCGCATACCTGCTAACATAGACAACTACCCGTTCCAAAATCTTAGGTAGCCTGTTGAGTCAGGCTTGGGAAAGGGCCGAGCCTCCATATCTCAAACCTTTCGTAATCCAGGCATAGAGCATACTCGAGTCATAAGGAGGTAGATGAGGTAGATAAATGATATTGATAGTGGATAATTGGTTGAATTTTACGCCCGTTCCCACAATGCCCTTATTTTTATGGTAAAGTAAGGTAGTTATGGTAATTTTAGTGATATGGTCAAAAACATTTAAACAATTTCGAGATTGAAAAAAACTTGGAAAAACAAATAGTTAACAAAATTGCTAAGAGACATTTTCATACTAAAATTAGTTGTACAGTCGATCTTTGAAGTTTGGCCCATCTCAATAGTAGAAAACTTGTATAGAATTGGGAACCACTGCTTTTAGGTGAAACACCAAAGCCCTTGTAGACCTGACCTGTAATAAACCAACCCTTTCATTTCATCATCCGTCGGGAGTCAACAACCTTCGGTCTCATTTTTCCTGGCTTGAATGGCAGGTAGAAGAAGGACGATGTTCTTGGGACTGTAATACTCATGGACACCTTACCAAGCCATCCGCATTCTTTCAATCTTCAAACAGTACCTCAAAGGCCTAATGATTTCACCGAATTCTGTTTGCATTTTTCCTGAATAGTTAATCGTATGGGATAGATGAAAATCGGGTTGATTTCGGAAAATAAGTCTCCTGTTATTTTTGGAAGACAATCAAAATTTATGATTTCTCTTCAACGTGAAGCGGGAACGCTCGCTTCAGTACGGGCTGAAAGTTTGCCATTGTTGAATTTTCGAGGTGCTGAATCCGATTTTGGGGTCAAAAATAGGAAATACCGACATGGTGAAATTCCTCATTAGTCTGAGAGCCCAAGAATGACCTTTCCGGAGCCCACTAGCGCTATCTGTGTCAGCAGAATCAGTCTATAAACCCAAAGGGGTGTGCGCCTGATTTTTTTTTTAATTTTTAATCGAAAGTAGACCTCATCTTGAAAATTTTGACACCAGTCATTCTCTTTTTGGATGAGAAGACCTTTTTCTATGATTTTTTGAAGTTTCGAATGTTTATGGCGTCACGCGCCCCTCCCGCCTGGGCGAGACCCCCCACTGTGAAATCATAGAACAAGGTCTTCTCACGCTAGAAGGTCGCGGTTGGTGTCAAAATTCTCAGGATGAGGTCTAGTTTGGATTAAAAGTAATAATTAACTGTTTTTCAGACCCATGCGCACACCCCATTTTGTTGGAGTAGAAGAAGGAAACTTCCTTGGTAGGATTTTGAGGTCAGTTATTTCTCAGAAACAGTTACACTCGCACGTCTTGGAATCATGGTCCCAAAGAAAAAACGTCTGCCAAGTGGATGTGGCACGTAGCTTCCTCGTACCCATAACCCGATTATATAGATGATCCGATGCATAGTAGTTAATCTCAAAACACCAATCTCTAAGTACCTTTCACTACCCTCATAGGGGACCATCTACACGCTAATCTGGACAATCCTAGAAAATTTCATCAAATTCGGACGAAAAATGTAAGTGAGTAGTGATTGGATCAAAAAATGTCTTAGCTTGACTGGGAGTCGAACCTGGGACTCCTGGGTGTGAGTCCGGGGCACTGCTCACTGATCTATAGGGGCCAGGTGATTGGTTGACTAGGATTTGAGATTCTCACGTCACACACAAGGGGTGATGATTTTCATAGGGGACCATTTACCACCTAATCTGCATTATCCCTGAAAATTTCATCGAAATCGGGTAGAAAATGTGGAAGTTATGGCCGTTACAAGGAAATTCACGTTTGTGCATGCGCAGTGGGTACTATCAGTCCGAAGGTGATGATTTTCATAGGGGACCATCCAAATACTAATCTGTAACATCCCTGAAAATTTTATTGAAATCGGATGGAAAATGTAGAAGTTATGGCCGTTACAAGGAATTCACGTTTGCGCAGTAGCTACCATCAGTCCGAGGTTGATGATTTTCATAGGGGACCGTCTACACACCAACCCGCACAATCCCTGAAAATTTCATAGAAATCGGACAATAACTTCGTATAGCTATGCGCGTTACAAGGAATTCATGACAGACACGGAACTAAAATTGTTCAGAAAGGTCTAAAACGCGAGTGGAAATTTTGATTTTGGAGAACTTTTTTTTTCGTCCTTGAAAGAGAAAACGAAGCTTCCCCTACCTTGGTAGACTCGGAAGCAATATCATGACTGGTTGAACTGGTTCTGGATGGCTAAACGAACAGCACTGTCGGTACTGAACGAGTTCTGTGCCTAAACGAATGCCACAAAGGAGGCGGGAACCATCTTGAACCGTTCAGGATCCTTAGCCAAACGAACCTATGATTGGCCGAAAAGGCAAAACTGGACAAATTCACAACTGTTAATAACAGAATCAAATGTTTGTATTTACACGATAAATAGGTACAAAAGTGAGGCTTTTACATCACTGTACTGAATTTTTTTTCAGTTTCTGGTTAGTTTTGAAACGTTTCAGTTTGGGAGCTCCAGTGGAAATATCTTCACGATCCGGAACGGTGTTTTCCATTTTCAGTCGGTCTCTCTTGCTCGTCTTCTTCAACGACAGCATGTACTCTGGAACTGGACAACCTGAGTCTTTCATGACTCTGGCGATCGTCCTGAGAGCTGGCTTGTCCTCGTCGGTGAAATAAGTGACCGCTCTGCCAGCCATACCAGCACGTCCTGTACGTCCGATCCGATGTATGTACGAGATGGCGGAGTTCGGGAAGTCGTAGTTGACCACCAACTTGATGCCGACGAAGTCTACGCCTCTGCCCATGATGTCGGTACAAATCAACACCCAGATCTTCCCTTCGCGGAACGCTCGGACGACGTTGTCTCTTTGATGTTGAGTCCGATCAGAATGAATCACGTCGACGTTGATTCCATCGTATATCAGTTCATCGAAGAGCTGCTTAGCTCGATCCTTGGACTGCACGAATACCAGCACTGGAGGGCTCATGCCTTTCCGTATCAAGTCTCGGAACGCGTGAAGTTTTCCCTGCTCGCTTCCCGCATACACCAATTCCTGCTCCACTTTGTCCACAGTGGTGTTTCTGTGACCGACGGCAATTTCAACGACCTTCTTCAAATTCTTCCGACACCATCTCGCCACGTGGACGGTATACGTGGCGCTGAACATCGCCCTCTTCAAATTCTCATTATCACACGCTTTGTAAATCTCCGCTAACTGATCTCGAAAACCCCGCGTTCCCGCTTCAAACAACTTATCAGACTCGTCGACCACGAGCCACTCGACGCTTTGCAGGTTGATCAAATCAGGTTTTAGTCTGAGCAAATGTATGAGCCTGTTAGGCGTACTGATCAAAATGTCGAATTTACTGGAGAATTTCGTTCCGTAAGTGTCATCTTGACGTACTTTCGTGATGTAATTCGCCTTCAAGCCAGTTCCAGCGGATAACAAGGTGCACTCTCTGAAGATCTGCTTGGCCAACTCTCTGGTTGGGGAGAGAATCAAAGCTCTAAACCCTTTCCTACTGGGTTTCCCTAAAGATGCCAGAACGGGAGCCAAGAAAGCCACAGTTTTCCCAGACCCTGTAGGCGCGCAGGCTAGGACCTGTCGGCCCTTCAGTAGAGCAGGAATTGCCTGCATCTGAATCGGCGTGGGACCATCGTAACCAGCTGATTTCAAATTATTCACGATATTTTCATCAACCCCGTAAACACTCGCTAGTTCGTCGAACGACTCTAAAGGGGGAGGCAAATTTTTACCTTTGACGGTGATATTATTCTTCTTCCGAAGACCGACAATATGCTCAGGATTGGCTTCAGCTTTAACTTTCACAGATTGAAGGTGAGTTACCTCTTCTACGTCAGACTCGTCCGAAGTGCTTTCTTCTTTCTTCACCTTGAACACCTCATCACCTTGAGTCACCTGAGAACAGAAAGTAGGTTTTGTTATTGGGTGAATCAATTTCTGAAAATCCTGTTGATTTTCTGGAAGTTTGTTTAAAATTTAAGGTTGGCAGTCAGTTAGTTCAGACCCAGTAGACAGTCAAGGATTGTCCGGAGAAGCAGTCCCGAACCAGACTCAATAGAACTGAAAAGATAGGAGATAGAGGCGTCCAGGACTTCAGTTCCAACTCCAGTTGTCGGATTTCAAACTAGTTCAGAACCCCACTCAAAATGCCGACTTTTTCTCGTGCTTTCGACCTCGCGGCACTAAAATAGTCATAACTTCCTTGTAATTTTTGGAGTCTAATATTCAATTTATTATTTTCGTTTGGTATATGTTTCGGCAAATACAAATTTTTATTTATAATTAGATTAAATAAGTTATAAACTACAACTAGGTACTTAAATTTAAAAGAACAAAAAATATATAATACATGTAATGTAAGTACATACGCAATGTAGATTTTTATTCTACTGCATAGTAGCTTTGTCAATTTTTAGGACGTCCCACAGTAAGACTTGGGCGTCCTTATGCGATCGATCTGGGGTGAAGTTGGACAACACTCAACGGAAAAAAAAATAACCACACAGTAATCCGTTTTAGACCATTCTGAATCCAAATCCGCGAAAAAAAACCATAGGTGTATGTCTGTGTGTGTGTGTGACAAAATCTTGTGTCGTCTGCACAGGCCTTAGTTCTCAACCGATTTTCCTGGTTCTTTTTTTGTTCGTCGCGGAAAACTATCTAGTTGTGCACTACGTCGCCGGAATTTCGAATTTTGCCTTTTAAGGGGGGAAAGGGGGGGTTAATGCTCGAAAAACGTGCGTTTTGGGCATAATCTTGTGTCGCCTGCCCAGGCCTTAGTTCTCAACCGATTTTCCTGGTTCTTTTTTTGTTCGTCGCGGAAAACTATCTAGTTGTGCACTACGGCGCCGGAATTTTGGATTTTGCTTTTCAAGAGGGGGAAAGGGGGGGTTAATGCTTAAAAAACGTGCGTTTGCGTGCATAATCTTGTAAACTCTGCCCAGGCCTCAATTTCCAACCGATTTGCGAAAAATTCTCATTATACCTCCGGATTTTCATAAATTATTCTCTGTACCACCATGGAACTAATAGTGGTGCCACCATGGTGCCAGGACATGGTGCCATGATGCCATAAACCGCTTATTTCGTGTTTTTTTGTGTGTTTCACCTTGAATACGGATGTGAACTTCGACGGACTGCCTACCAAAACTAACAGATGAAAGTTCAATGTGACGACGTATTTCCGCTTTGGTGCCAGACTGGCACCATTGGTGAGTGGAAGGGGGGGGGGGAGGTGAACTCGAATTCGCATGTTGGGTATCGTAGATCATGGATTTTAAAATGCTCTTCAGATTCGTGGCTCCCATGCCGCTAGAAATGTTAAGGTGGATAATGGTGGGGGGGGGGGTCAGTATTTCTTGCCTAAAGTAATAAATAAATTACATCGAGTGAAACAGCTTTATCACTTAACAACTGTGTAAGGGAGCCCCGCAAGTGGGTAAGGATATTCAAATAAATAGTTCACACACACGCGCGTTCCAATTTGACACCCTTTTATTCTTCCCGAAATCTTAATTTCTACAGCAATTGAAGGACACCTTCTCACAACACGCAACTGCAACTACGATAATAAACCGTAAGTTAACTTCTATCCCCGCAGGGTGGCTGAATATGGAAACCTAACAAAATACAATAAACTACGAATACAACAAAAGGAGATTAACTCACCCCACAAGATTATCCCGAGCAATACTTCATACAAAATAACAACGAATCCCCGTACTATTTGGGTCTAATCCCCTAGTAGAAATAACTGAGCCCCGACAATATTATAACTAAATACTTCATACAAAATAACAATGAATCCCCGTACTATTGGGTCTAATCCCCTAATAGAAATAACTGAGCCCCGACAATATTATCACAAAATACCTCATACGAATTAACAATGAATCCCCGAAATCAGTGGGTACTTTCAGCCCTTGACCCTTTTAACGAGCTCCACAATGGCACAGAATTCTCTGACACTTATACACGACACTTGGTCACTCCCTTTTCCCCGCACATCCGGGGCGTCTCCAATTAATTCAATAATGCTACAATTAGAAACAAAAATAACAAAATGGTACGATATAACACCCAAAAAATTATACTCCCCAAATTGGTGAATGAAAACCCGAAAAGCCCCACAAAAATCCTTACAAGACGTACTCAGCGTCCCTCCTTTCTTCAAATATCGCAAAACCACCAGGTGGTAAGGTCCTGGAAATAACGCTTATTACTAGCACTCACCCAGATTCAACAAGCACATGGTCTTCACACAAATCAACGGTACCACAACTCCGAACCTCACGTTTTGGCTCCACTCCGTCGAAAGCCATCCTCCTTTCCGGCGGGCGTCGTCCTTCGGGGGCTGCTGACACAGCGTCTTCGTCCTTTGCCTCGGGGCTCGGGGCGCGCGGGGAAGGGGAGGCTCCCAACTTCGTCACGAAGATTTATTCCGCCGACTATGGGCGAGGGGCGGGGAACACCGCGGGGCCGCTGATCGTACAGGCCCCGCGATCTCGCGGTGACCAGTGCTACTTCAGTTCCCCGCGCCCATTAGTCCTGGGTTCTCACATAGCTCCCCCCTTTTTTAAAGGGGCAGCATATATGGCTGCTTCTTTAACCGTCATATCCACCAGCTGCTGTGGGGGGTCATGGGATTCTTCTCGCTGGGGCGTACGACGAGGCCACCGGATGGGCCTGACTTCCAGGCGTCGATCTGAGTCTGCACCCTCCGAGGTTGGTTTGCTGGTCTGGGGGGTCCAACAACCAACACAGGTCCGGCGGTACCACCACATTCCCAGACCCAGCATAAGGATGAGGACGATCGCGGCACTACCAAGACCATACACCAGGGCAGGTCCATTCCCCTCATTCTCCTCTAGCATCCGTAGGGCTGCTTCGAGCCGGATTTCGTCTTCGGACCAAACTCCTGGTTGCACTTGTCCCTGCTGGCGAAGTCGGTCAACTATTGCGTCGAGGTTCTTATCTTCAAGCTGTTGCGTGGCATTGAAGCTCCATAGTGTGGGTACGTCAATGGTCCGATTCCTCAGGAAATGCTGTTCTGGTACTTTGCCCCCAGCGGGTAGCAACTTGTGAGTAGCCGTGCGAAGCGTACACTGTATCTGAGGCTGGATTACTCCACTTCCAGTCAAGGTAATCTCTACTGCAGCCTCATCCGGACACTGCTCTGTGAGTACAACGGGCTGTGACAGACTATAATACCACTTCTGGCTGGCAGCTTCTCACAAACTGGTTAAACTGATCTAATGCTTATCCAATGGGACGTCCCCAGGAATGCATGCATTACTAAACAATATGTTTTATTACTGAAACTACTCTTTGCTCAACTGACCTTAATAAAACGGTTTGGGGATCATCCCTTGTGCTGTTGCTTTTTTCTTTTCATTTTTCGTTATAGAGCATACCGTTAATTTGTTAATTTTTTTTTGTAGTTAACAACTTATTTAATCTAAGTATAAATAAAATTTTTTTTAGGCTGATGAAGGCAACGTTGTATTTGCCGAAACATGTACCAAACGACAATAATAAATTGAATATTAGACTCCAAAAATTACATCGAAAACATGGTCACTCCATTCACCCATCAACATAACTTCCTTATTTTCCATGCAAATTCAAATATGATTACACATTAGAGCGGTTAATTGCTGTTACGGCGAGCTCTTAATAAGGCCAGAAAAACGGGACATTAGGACAGTTTTTCCAACTCAAACTTGGATAATTGTCAATTTCTATTTTGGTTTATTATTTTCAATAAAAACCTTTGGTACCGACCAAGAAAAAAAGATTTAAACCCCCTCAAAATTTGTTGGTTTACGTTTCAAAGTACGTAGAATCCGAAAATCGAATAAAAATTTTGCCATCCGTACGCAGCACTTTCCTTGGCTCCCATGAACTGATTTTGATGAAATTTTGTATATGGGCTCCATTTGGACTCTTATGGTTGATGTCAGTCACTTCTAAGGGGAGAAAAATGAGGGCTGACGTTTTCAAAACGCCCTAGCTCAAAAACTTTCAACATAAAGATAAAGGGTTTTTTCGTAAATTTAAAGTAGTACTTCTCATGAGAACTTAAGGTTGAAATTTCCTAATCAACCCACCCACAACTCTTTATTTCTTCGAACTGAGTAAGAAGTGTTTATTTCTTCAAAATAAACTTGACTGAAGCGAAAATGTGGTTGGTAGGTAGTGACAATGGCAAACCTGTGTTCTTTCCAGGCGAGTGATCTATGCATAGGTTTTTAATTTCAATATTACTATATTAAGGTTTATACTAATATTACGGTCATTATAGTGATGTAAGGTCAAAAACGCAAAAAAATCTTAACCCTGGAATGGAAACATACGCTTAGTGGAAACGTTCGACGTAAATTTTACTCCCAATAAAAATTTGAATTTCCCATTTTTTTTCGCTTCGACGTTCTCTATAATCTATTATCTGCTAAAACGCCACATACTATTACTTTAGCTAACTGGGAGCTTAATACAAAAAGAAAAGAGAACAATTTTGTCCCAAAATAGTAATTTTTGTAATTATACCATATCAATTAAGTAATTATTAAAGCAAAAATTACTTGAAATTATAGACTTTTCTCTTATGTAGGTAGGTATAAACTAATAATTTGAGGTTCGATTTAACAGAATTACAGATGTTGAAAATGATCATTAAATAAATTTATTTAAAAATAAACTCAAATTTTAAATTCTGGTTCAAACATTGCTGGGTTGATAAAAGGCGAAAAGCAATCGATAGGCTCAAGTAATTCCCTTCTCTTCAAGCATAAACAAAGCTTCCGGAATAACATCATCACTCATCAACTTCTCCATTTTGGATTACTATTTCCAATAATAAACCATTGGAATCGAGCAAGAAAAAGAAACTGTAGCTCCCTCAAAATTTGTTGGTTTACGTTTCAAAGTACGTAGAATCGGAGAATCGAATTTTAAAAAATTCCGTCCGTCCCCCATACGCTGCACTTTCCTTGGTTACCATGGACCGATTTTGATGAAATTCGGTATATTTATGGCCTCCATTTGGGGTTATTATGTTTTTGTTGATGTCAGTCTTTCCTAAGAGGAAAGAAAATAGGCGTTGTGATTTTCAAAAGTAATCTAGCTCGAAAACTCTCGAAATAAAGGTACTGTTTTTTCACCGTTTTGAAATAATACTGAATTTTTATAATCGAATGAGACCACCCGGGACTCTGTAGGGCAAACCGTTCGCTGCCTACGAGATTTTAAGAGTCGGACTTCCCATTCTTAAGAGTTCGTATCCCAGTTGATTAATAAAATAAATTCATGTCAAAATAATGAATCCTGGTTTATAAGTAACACGAATGAAAGCAATTGCGGAATTAAAAATCGGTCAAATGAAAATTGGAATGGGGTATTTCGGTCAATTTTTTTTATTTTTTATTTCAAAAGCGTATGGCTCAGGAATAACGGTAATCGGGTCTGTTCGTCGAGAAAATGTTTTTAAAAAATCAGAGAAGCTAAGGAAAGTTGAAGATTTGAATGGTGTGACGTAGCTAGCCAATCGTGACGTAGCTAGCCAACTGTCTTTGAAAAAAGTATCCATGCTCAGAGACCCTTGAAAGACCTCTTGGATACTACAAAATAGTACTCACACACGCGCGCGGCGTAGTCCGCAGCGTATTCCTTGCCTAGTGTGTGTGCATTTATAGCGGCCCGCCTTTTTCAAACGTGTGATCTCTTTAATTAATTTTTCTACCACGTGTTATTGTATCATTGGGCTTAAAGTTGTAGTATATAGGTTTTCAAGGGTGCTGAATCCAAATTTGAGGTCAAAAACCTGAATTTCCGACCCACCGAAATACCCCATTGTAAATTTACTTCTAGAAAAGGGGCTGCAATGGAAAAGTGAAGTAAACTTAACTCCTTAAGAAGTGGGTGTAACGGAATCATGAAGTAAAAATTACTTCATCCAAAGGGGGTTGATTGGAAACGAGAGGTAAATTTTACTTCATCCTTCGTACCTTATTGGAAAGGAAGTAGGTGATTTTTATGTGTAGGGTTTTGGTTTCTTGCCTGTTGCTTGCAAGGTGTCGCAGGTTAAGCCGAACCTTCGAGGACATCTGAGGGCAGGCATAGATAGAACCCTGGCACCCCCTACTCTTTGCCTTACCAGAAATGCTGGAAAGTTGCGTCCACATCAAATTAGATTGAACGTCTCTATGCAGTCGGATCCTCTTCAGACTGGGGTCAACTACTCAACTCTGGAATCAACTACCTGCTGACCTGCAAGACCTATCTTTGGAAATGTTCAAGAGAAAAACTAAGAAGAGGCTCATACAGGCGGAACTATATGACGTGGAAGATTTTCCCAATTGATATTTGCTTGATGTTGACTTTTCCCCGATGTATTTGACTTTTTTCTTATTTGTTAATGTTTTGCTGACGTTTGTATTGCCTTATGGCGGCTACAAATAAAAAAATTATTTTTTTATTTATTTCTACCCTCGTCTACACATGTTTACAGGCTCGAGACGTAAAATTTACGTCACCTTTCCATTTCAGGGTTAAAATACCGTATAAATTGAAAAAAACAAGGGGTTGAAAAATTGCTTGGACATTTTTTGTTGGAAATTAGTTGTGGAATTGATCCTCTGAAGGTCAGACACCTTAAGGCCCGTTTACACCAAACGAGCATTATTGGCGAACACTGTTCGCAAACAATCGCGAGCAAGATGCACGGGCGGTGTGAACACTCACCCTCGCCGAACAGAGTTCGCAAACCCTGTTCACGAACGTTCGAGCGCGTTCCGCCTCTTGTCGGTAAACCGACGAATCATCAAAGGGATTCGTGTTCGTTGCGCGTCCTGTGTAAACGGCATATCGGCGAGAGAACGAGCGGCCGGTGGTAGGACTGCATTTTTTCAAAACTTTTCGAGGTACGTGTTATTGCGTATTTATGATTGTTTGAGTTTACCTATGCGTTTTTATTGCGGTAATATTGACGTTATTGTTTTCTCAGGTACCTGAGACTGGCATATGAGTCCCCTGAAGCCAAAAATCGAAGGGTTAATGCCAATCGAACTGCCGCGGGAATACTCTCGCGGTAATTGGTATCATCCCTTGACACTTTTTCCTCAATGTTTCCAAGTAAAAAATCAAAGTCTGATGGTGACATGCGGCTGAAATTTTGGAAAAGTTCCGTTTCATCCGCCCTCAAGTCAGCTAGCAGCTGCGAATAATCCCTTCCCTTCAGAAATGAAGACTCCCACATTCTTCTTTTTTTCCTCCTTTTTTGGCGGCGTTTCTCGATTTCCGACGACATTAGCACAACTATCGACGCAGCACAGATTGAAATCTTCGACAACGCGGGTGCCATATTCAAAAGAATCTTTTGAATTGAATTGAATCTTTTGAATTGACTAAAAGAATATCTGATATTGACGGGAACTTTCTCGAATGCTCGAGAACAACTGCTCGTGCGGGCGTGCTCAGGCAGTGTGAACGGGAGCTCGTTTGCGTGTTTGCGAACGTTCGCAAATGGGCCTAGAAGTGATCACACTTTATATTTCACTGATGAATTTCTTTCATAGATAAAAAGCTAAGCAATAAGCTCATTATCACCATTTCAGTTCTGAACCAATGTTGCAGCAACAGAAGGAGGTTTGCCTACATCGAATTTAATCTAGTTTCGACAAAACTTTTTCAACTGAATCCTTACTGACCAGCATAATTGCCCATCTAATGATTGCATTGTTAAGGTAACAATTGAAGGTTGAAAAAAATCCTCCACAAACTGCGGGGCATTGTTCCAAATCTGTTGATCGTAACTACGTTTGACACAAACGTATGCGAACTTACCTGAGTTGTCTTGTCAGGCAACGATTTCCTGGGTTTCGACTTGACGCCCCTCCACAAAATATTGAGAACATTGTCGGAATTCATTTCGGGAAGAATGTTGAAGCTTCAAAAAATGAACATTTTCATCACTGAAAACAGACTAGTCACTTCAGCGTCCGGTAGTATTTTAGTAACTATGTGAGTAGTTTACACGGAATTAGGCTCAGATGAAAACAGCGACTTCTTTCGATGGTAAATACAAACAACTGAATTGAAAGCAAGGTACTCGGACACTTTCGAAATTCAATTCCTCCTCAATTTTGATGAAAAACAGTCAAAATTCGATAATCCAAACAGAACACGCGTGAAATGAGAGGTTACAGAGAGGTAAGGTTAAATTTGTCATGGATGTTGGAAAGAATGGGAAACCTTCCCCTTGGAAACCTTCTTCCATGCCTTCCCTCTCAAAACTTGAAGAGGGGATGACTTTCCTCGAGGGAAGCCGCGCCTCTTTCGTAACCTTCATTCTACATTTTGATATTTTCCTACCAATATGCAGGTAGGGTGAAATTTCCAGTTTCTGCTCAATATTTATGCCAAATTACATCCTTCAAATAGTTGGGGGATCGAAATAGCTAGAACGACTGTTTTTAAACGTTGTAAATCTACGTTGTAAAATCCTAGCTACTTGGAGGAATGAAAATAATTGGGTTATGATGGAATTTGATGAATCTTGCAGGAAATGAAGGTAGATTCTACTCATTTGCAGTCGCTCCTCCTACCATTCATCCACCCCCCCCCCCCCCAAATGTAAAATGGGGGTATTTCACTAGATGTTATTGGGAGGCCATCCTCGCAATTTTTTTTTTTCGAAAGAGGTTGAGTGAGGAATAACGGTAATCGCGTACATTCGTTGAGAAAATGTTTGGAAGAAATTAGGGAAGCTAATGAAAGTTGAACATTTGAATGATGTGACGTAGTAAGTTGTTGTGACGTATTAACTTGCTGACCATGGATCGAGACATTCCACTAATCCCGTGCTGTCTCGAACGCCTCGTGGCCTTGGATACTACAAAATACTACGCCCACACAGCCGCGGCGTAGTGCATGTGCGTTCATGGAGGCCTGCCTTTTTTTTCAAACGTCTGATCTCTTTATTTAATTTTTCTACCACTTGTTATAGTACCTACCAATGGGCAAAAAGTTGGAGTATAGAGGTTTTCAAAGGGGCTGAATCCAGATTTGAGGTCAACCTGAATTTCCGTCCCACTGAAATACCCCATTCGTTTGAAAAATGCTGCTTTGTCGTGCCTCCATAATATTTGACGTAGAATTTTCAAATACACGTGGTACATGCAGGTGGGGCTCCGACAGGTACAAACACCGAACACCTGGTGCCAGCCAGACGCTACCCTTTCTCCACTTTTCGAATTCCTACCAAAAATCCGGTACTTGGAAAAGAAGAGGGGGTATAATATAAATACCCTGTCGGAGCCAAACCGAGACCACGAAGAAGATAGCTTCTTCCATGCATTCAACCAACAAATCTCAAACTTACAAATTATCTGTTAACCTTCTACTCCCTGGTCACCACTGGTTGAAAACTTCGGGTTGATTTCGGAAAATAAGTCTCCTGTTATTTTTGGGAGACAATCAAAATTTATGATTTCAAAAAATAACTGGGAAAACGGATCTCTTCAACGTGAAGCAGGAACACTCACTTATTGGGCTGTTTGGATTGCTGTCGTGTTATCCAAGAGGAAAGTTATCAAACAATAAAAGGGGAAGCCTAATTTTTCCCATCTTGATTTTTCTATTTTTTTCTACAGTTTTCGATTTCGAACTTTACTGGTTTTGTGAATGAGGAATTTCACCATGTCGGAATTTCCTATTTTTGACCCCAAAATCGGATTCAGCACCTCTAAATTCCCCCTAAGGCAAACTTTCAGCCCGAACTTCCTAATTTACGAATAAACAAAACAGTGTAGAAAATACGAATGTTTAAAAAAAACGGGAAAATGACGTCATGCTGGAATAGTTCATTTATGGCCGCTTGAAGCGCTGAGATTGAGAAATCCATAGTCCCCAGATGCAAAATTTCATGAAACAGTAAAGTTCGAAATCGAAAAACTGAAGAAAAAAATAGAAAAAGCGAGATGGGGAAAATTAGGTTTCCTCTGTTTTTGTTTGATAACTTTTCTCTTAGAAAACACGATTTCGTTGTCCCAATGGGCAACACTGGGAGGAGACGGCGATCCGAACAGCCCAATCAGCGAGCGTTCCCGCTGAATGTCTGTTTTCCCAGTTAGTTTTGAATTTAAAAATTTTGACTGTCTCCCAAAAATAACAGGAGACTTATTTTCCGAAATCAGCCCGATTTTCATCTATCCCACACGATTAACTATTCAGGAAAAATGCAAACAGAAATCGGTGAAATTCCTCATTGTTGGATCTGGGGACAAATGATTTCTCGATCTCAGTGCTTCAAGCGGCTGTAAATGAACTATTCCAGGTTGACGTCATCATCCCAGTTTTTTTAAACGTTCATATTTTCTACGCTGTTTTGTTTATTCGTAAATTAGAAAGTACGGGCTGAAAGTTTGCCATTGGTGGTTTTCGAGGTGCTGAATCCGATTTTGGAGTCAAAAATAAGAAATTCCGACATTGTGAAATTCCTCATTTATTTGATAGGTTGATGTAAATAAAATTGTCCATGTGCACCTTGTTACCTTTATTGCCAAGGTTGGTTTATCTTCCTACTAGAAAGGGTTTTAGCAAAGAAGATTAATTTATTGACAATTAAATTGCGATTCAGTAAACATGAAAGAATTCTGCAATACAAGTTGCTGATGTCGATTCAGGCAAGTAAAATCAAGAAACATTTCACGTTATGAAATTAACAAAAGATTCGTAATTGCTTGTCTAGGTGTTAATAAGTGCCAACAGAGAATGAGATCTTGGACTTTCATTCGAATCAGTGGGAAACTACGTAGAAACCTACTTGGGTCACCAAACGAACTCGACTCGGCCAATTTATTTGATAGGTTGATGTAAATAAAATTTTTCATGTGCACCTGGTTCCCTCAGTTTCTGACACTAGGAAGTGACGTCATAGCAACGCCAAAGAGGTTAGGTACATTGTAAAAGAGCTGTTTTGGGTGGTATTCGTCACTCTCAGAAAAACACAATATGTGAGCAGTGGTTTATTCAATAATTAACCTAATTAAATTAAACCTGGTCTCTGTAATGAGTGACCATTTGGGATTCGAATCCGCCAAATGACCTTGTCTTACACACCTCCAATTCCCGGCAAGTACCGGCACACCTCTATAACACACCAATGAACTACAATATGCAGAGTGCCCAGGTATCATGAAACACCGATCTTGAACAATTATTCTTTGAAGTTCTAATGCGCCCCAAGCGCTGATTTGAACCAAATACAACAAACATAATTGTAACACCAGAAATAACAAATACGAATAACAAGGAATTGAAGACGTTGATACAATTGATAGTTGGAAACAGACTGGGTGTCGTCCATAGAGGACTTGGTGCTCTCCCTTTGGTTTAACTTCTAGAGTCATACACACTGATCCTCCCCACACCGCCGCACATCTCTCCAGGATTCCCCGCACATCTCATGTTACATTCGCTGAAGTCAGCTATCCTTTCAGAAGGTGGCCTCTCCGCTGAGCAGAAACATTCGTGGCTGGAAAGAAAAGATGATATTTTTCAAACAAGACTACTAATTTCTTGATAGCAGCTTGACAAGTGTGCAATACCGAGGTTTCTTATACTATTTTTCGGACGGCCCACCGTAAGACTTGGGCGTCCTTATGTGGGTCATTTTCCTGGAAAGGTACAATCGGTATCCCAAGATTTCAGAAAACTTAAAGTTCGACTCAAGTTCTGCCAAAAATCAGGGATTAACCTCACACCATACTGATTGAATTTCGACGAAAGAACACACAGTGGGACGCTTAATTAATTAATTAAAAATTAAAGAAGAAAACCTATCGAAAGTAACCTATTGGCGTGGTTTCCGCGTAGAGGAGAATACTCGGAACCCCATCTCCATGAGTAGCGAGAACTGGGAGTTATTCCAAAAATTGAACCAGGGCGGGACGCAGGTGTAGAAAAGGGTTAAACCAACGTGGAACACGGTTTTTCTGATAGCAACATAGAAACGTCCGAAAGTAACCAATTAATCTCAATTTATCAGTTTTTCGAGCCAAAACTTGGTACCAGGCGATTTTTACAGTTGCTGAATACAGTTTTGAGGTCGAAAAATGTAAAGTTTTTAAATTGCAACGGAAAATTCAAATTAAATTGTTAACAACTTGAAAAAAGTCTTTCATCTCTCCAAAAGCCACCATCACCGGCAGATGAAAGACACAAAAATCCTGGGTGGCACTTAAGTTTTTCAGCTTTTCCCGCGTTCTGGTGCTGTTCTGCTGAAGTGTAACCTTATCGCTGGAACCAGCTCGGTAAAAACAAGAACTAGAGACCAAAAAGAAAAAATAATTTCGATTTCTTGCCGTTCTTACAGAGGGCAGATGAAAGGCAGACGGTGACTGTGACACCACAATTTCGCAACTGACTCCACTTGCGCACGCTTCCACACAGAAGGAATACGTTTCCCGCCGCTTTCTTTGATAACCTAACGACTAACCTCACCTCTTACAGTGGTAGTAAAACCGCGGGAAACGATAAAAAGCTGCCAAAATACGAAAACACAAAAAAGGCAGATTAAAGACAAAAACCTCCGGACAAGCACATTTTATCCTCCTGCTCGCTTTATTTGCTTCTGAAAAAATCTGCAAATCCATTTTTTTCATGTCCAGGCATATGCAATAAAGAATCACTACAAATTCAGGCCGCTGCTTTCATAGGTGAGTCATAGTGTTCAAGCAAAGTTGACTACCTAGGAGTCCGGACATGGCGGATTAGTAGACATTTATCTGTTCTAACTTTAATTTCTATATTTCAACGTGAATAAGCGCATATTTTATTGATTGCCCAAAGTAGAACAAAGTTGATAGTTTATGGAGAATTTTTTTTTTTGACACCCAAATCATAAATGTGCATTCGGAATCTTCTCTGGACAACGATTCGCCTTTTCTGGGAAAATGACCCATGTGAATAATCTCGCGTGAAGAAGGACAACACTCAACGGGGAAGAATAATAACCACGTGCAAATCATCGATAGCGTATGTCTGTGTTCACTAGGTATTATTGAAATTTTTCAAAATTTATTCATGTCCTTCGTTTGGTTGATTTTCGCCTCCTTCGATAAGGAGCGGATAAGGATAAAAATTGTTGAAAGTCCCATGTTTACTCACTTGTACTGCAGGCCAAAGTATCGAAATCCTTTGCTTCTGCATTCAGACAGACAGATTTCCAGCGTCAAAGTACGCTCAAACTTCTTCATAGCTCCTTGCATGAGCCTACTGCCGCCTTCCAGCTCCTTGAAGCACCCTAAGTAGTTATGATGATCGGGCTCTGTTGGAACAGAACGAAACTGGTTCATTACACTAGATTCTATGAACTTTGAGTAATCTACAATAATAAGACTTATTATTGTAGAAAGAACCTGAGATGGTTGTTTACATAACTTACTACTAAGTAGTAAGTTTGAATTTTCGTGTGACCTCCATGCCAAAGGGAAGATCAGAATTGGTTCTGATGATTTTGGTCCTCGCTAATCAATAGAGAGTTCCTAGTAGGTTCAGTTCGGCTTAAATACTGCCGTAATAGAGCATTTTTGTACTTCCCGTTTCCTTCTCCATGTATCTACTCTCAATCAAGAAGAGGTTATGTTTTTTTTTTTTTTTTTTAATGTGGAAAGCTTCCCCTTGACAGGAGAAGCATGCTTTGGGCGTTTCCAGGAATCGGTTGCCTTTTTTACGCGAGGAAAATATCACCTTCCTAGAGGATAACCTCAGAGTTGATAGCATTGAGCTGGTGACTTTCTTCATCCATGTACTTCCCAAGCCAGCAAACGAAGTTCACAACACAAAGCAACTTTGGAGTTTGAACTTGAAAAGTTAGTTTTGAATCTCGTATGGCTTGTTTTTTCACATTACTCAGAATCAGAATGTGCTTACCTACAAAGCAGCCAACTTTGGGGTTGGTTCTATATGCAGTTGAATGTTGATATGTATTGCGTGAATAATATTTATAATACATTGTTAAATATCAATTGAATTGGATAATAAAACCTTCGGAAAATTGGTCTGTAATGGGGTAGATTGACCCAAAGTGGTAACGTTGAAATATTTTGTTTCTTATTTGGTCCAGATTTATTGAACAAGAAATTACTTTCAACAGATATATGCATACATCTACTGTATGAATGCGGAAAAAAAACAGGAAACGAGACTTGAAATTTAATAGGAGACAAGGACGAAAAACCCGCCAAATTCACCTCGTCAACTTACAAACTTCACTACAGGAGTCCACTTCTTCGAGCACTCAGTGCTCGCTCTAGCTACTCTTTTTCACGTTTCGCGTTATGGCAACGTGGGAAGAACAAAAATAATCTAATATTCCAGTAGAAACCCGCGCCAGATACAGCGCGCCCTTATCGACAATACCGTGCTTGATTGGGGAAACTCACGCCGTATCTAAGCCGAACCGAACCTACTAGGAACTCTCTATTGCCTGAAGTGCCTGCTCTTAAGTGGATTGGGGTACACCAACGGCGAAATCATCAGGACCTGCGATCCCGCCTGCGAGCAGTCACCAATCCAGATCATCTCCTGAGCTGACAGGCTTCAACTTTGGTGATCTCACAATAGAGAGTTCCTAGTGGGTTTAGATACGGCGTGACGTACTACACACACACTCTCAATCCGGCGCTGTATTGTGATAAGAACGCGCCGTATCTGATCGGCGCCATAATATTAAGGCAGAATACGTCACTAGGAGGCAATCCAGCGCCATATTGAAAACATGGCGGATGATCCAGTTCCAGCGCGCTGTATCAACCCTACTAGGAACTCTCTAATAACCAGTTCATCAATCCAGGAACTGGCTAACGACCGTCGGTCTATTTACATTACTAGACAACATGGTCACGCTCTAGAGGCGACAATCTATTCATGCACTGTTCAACACAGTTGGGCAAAATCATACTCATGAATATGATTACGATTTTAATCACAGGAATACTTTTCTATGATTATGATCAAGATTAAATTCGTATTCACACACTAAGAGTATGATTAAAATCGTAATCACGGAGTATGATTAAGAATATATTGTTAATCACAGGAAATTTGTGATTAGTCAAAGGAAATTTTTTGATTAATCACAGGAATAATAGGATTAAAATCCTATGAGTATGATTAAAGTCGTAATCACAGAAAACCTGTGATTAATAATGTTTTCTTAATCATACTCCGTGATTACGATTTTAATCAAACTCTTACTGTGTGAATACGAATTTGATCTTAATCATAATCACAGAAACGCATTCCTGTGATTAAAAATCTTAATCATATTCATGAGTATGATTTTGCCCAACTCTGCTGTTCAATATGGTCTCCTTACTAGAGTCATATACGCTTAATCTCCCAAAACCGCCGCACGTCTCTCTGGGATTTCCTGAACACTTCATGTCGCACTCCATGATGTCAGTTATTAGTTCGAAAGATGGTCTGTCATTGGAGCAAAAACATTCATACCTAGAAAAGAAAAGAAATCGTGGAAGTCATCAACAAAATTTGTTGGATTTAACAGTGAAGACCCTCCTACCACGGTGGCCCACCATTGCAAGTCCAAACCCTCATGGGGAGCGAACGGTTGGACATACAAAAGCCTATGTGGTCTCATTAAGATCAAAAAATTCAATTGAGAGGTTTCCTACAAGAACAAGATAAGTCCGAAATCGAAAATTCTAAACCTGCTGAATTTTGTGAAAGGCCTTTTCCTGAATTTTCCCCCTCCTGTTGCAAAACGTGACTTGTTTGGTTCTTGCTGAATTTTCATTGAAGCCCAAGTAGGTACTGCATGTTTATGACGTGAACACGTTTTGCATGTTTATGACGGTAATCAAATTTTCTGTTTTTATTGACGGGACATCAAACTTCTGTCCTTACCTACCAACATGGAAGAGAGGACTTCTGTCATCTACCTACCAACATGGAAGAGAGGACTTCTGTCCACTACCTACCAACATGGAAGAGGACCCTCAAGAATGAAACATCATGGAAGCCGGGATGACTACTCCACCACGAGGGTTACACAAATGAGCGACCCATCTCTAGCCGGCACTTGCTCCACGGCGCTCAACGATGAACGCGATGTCCTTCCCGATTTCGTATGAAAATAATATTGCAGCTTGGATAAATCTGATAACGGCTATACCAGTAATAAAACGGAGGTATGTGAAGTACTAATTTAATTACGATGTTCACTGTTTACCTAAATAACTCGATATGCATGCATTGGCTGGAAACGGGGTATTTCCATTCAGTCGAGATATGGCACGTTATTTCTCTATGCTTTTATTGACGGCACAATGTTGTAGGATTTTCATTGTGTGGAAAGATTAACTCTGAAAACGGTCGAGGAGTCCTATTTAATCAACGGTGAGAAATCCTTACAGTTCGGGTCAGGTGATGGGGGGACTCCTCGGTTCAAAACGGTGGCAATAAATCTCGAGTATGCATTTAGTACGGTGTTCCCCATGTTTTTAAATCGTTCCTATTAAGAAGCATTGGAATACGGTGTCGGGAGTTAATCTGGAAGCAAGAGAAATGTGTTATAAGTTCGGTGTGGAAAACGGTTTTTGTTGCTTAATAACGACGGCCATTTCGGGCTGTGAGGAACGTGCTTTTCGATGTCTTGTTTTTCGATGTGTGTGTGTTCACACATTCGATTATTTAAATCGATTCTTCGGTGTATCGATTTCAGTGGTTTGAATCGATTCACGTGATTACGTGATGAACAATGTGCTTGCATGAGAAAATATTCGAATCAACACAATCGAAAAGAGATGATGAAAAATACGGAGAGACAAACATCGATGTATTCATTCGATTTACTCGATGATTCAAATATCCAATCCGGTGAAATTTGATCGGACGTTTGATGTGAAGGTAAACAAACGTTATTGTTTTTCTGTGTATGAATAAAACCGGATTCGGAAGTCTTATTTTATTGATTGCTTTCAATTCAAGTTAGAGGCGAATAATAATGGTGCTGTTACATGCCTGTTCTTCACGAATCCATGTGAGATATTCATCTTAAATGGATTCTTGATTTATTGGGTTATGTCCAGAAAACTGTGTTATTAACGACCGGAGCTTGAAGATGTTAACGCAATTGAGACTTTGCTGATTCATAACAGAAAGTTACGAATTATTTACAGCTTATTTTTTATTAAAACGGAGTGGTTGGTGTTTTCTCATGCAAGTAAGACATTTAATGATGAAGATAATCCGGTGGTATAACACAAATGATGGTTGATAATCCGGTGGTTGAAGACAAAGAAATGAACGGCTTTATTGTCTAATTTAATCCGACGTGCATATCTCGACTGAACAAAGCCAAATGGTTTAAATGATGGTTTGTTCACGTGTTAGGGAAGGAACGTAGAGGTGGTTTATGAATGTAGTTGAGGAAGGCCATACATTATTAAGTTATTTTTTTGTGGATAAAATACGGTGGATAATGGAATACGGTGAATAACGAATACGGTGAATAACGAATACGGTGATTAATGAATACCGTGATTAATGAATACGGTGATTAATGAATACGGTGATTAACGAATACGGTGAATAATAACGGAGTTGACAAATACGGAGTTTGATTAATTCAAGATAGTATGTATGGGCCTTTAGCGAGGTGAAGTGGAGCAAGTCAAATCCGGTGGTATCAGAAGATCAAAGTAATCTATATGAGAGGTGGTTTAATCCGGCTAGAAATTAATTCGGTGTGTTTGGACTAATAATACATAGTTTATGGATGTCAGCGGGGTTGATCCTTAGGGACGCGTCGCTGGGGAACTAGATAGTTGGTGGCTCTGTTGCTTAAGCAAAGCGCGCTCGCTATGCGCACTCGAGTAGCGGGGCCTAATGTAATACCCCACAACTGAATCCCAATTATATGTTTTTCTATAACATGTTACATTCAATTCTATGTACTTATGTGATAAGACGTGAACAAATCCATCAGAGTTATTTTATTTTAGTATTAACCCGGTTGGAGTGGTTTTCTTGTAAGGTGAAAAATTGACTAATGAAGACAGGTGAAAAATTGACTAATGAAGACGGTGGAAGTTAATATACCTATGGTATGTAAGAATGAATGAGAAGTACGGTGTAATGCATAGTCAATTTAACATTGTGTAGTACGGAGTGAATAATTACCTGGTTCAAAACGGTGTGAAAGAATGGTTGAGTAATACGGTGTAATACGGAAGTTCTTTATGAGTTCAATTTTGTTGCCTACAGAAAACCATGAACAACGGAGAGATGCAAAGAGTAATTGACGAGGAGGTCAGGAAAAGGGAGCTGGTTCTCAGGTCGAGGCTTGAAGCCGAGTACGCTCTTAGGCTTGCGGAGGTCGAAATTGAAAAGGTTGCGCAGGGGTCCATATTGAAACCGGTCAGCATTGCCTCTAGCATTCTTAAACCAGTGTCTTAAACCGGAAACTGAGGCAATGGAGGTGGCGAATTTGGATCCTGCCAACGATGGCCAAGATTCCCAAGCAGAGGAGGTACCAGTGGTTGTAGCAGTGCCCAGCACTGAAATACCAATGTGTTCTGTGGCGAGAAAGCCAAGGAAGAAATGTATGACTGAACTCCCGGATTGAGATGTGGCAACAATCCACTAAGAGATGGTTCTGTCTCTGTTTGGAAGAGAAGAGTCATTCTGGAGAAGAGTCTGGAGTCTGTAGAAGAGTGATTGAACAGTGCTGAGAGTGCTTTCCTAGTTAATCCGGAGGTATAATCCAATCAGGACTACACTGTCAAGGGGATATTCCACATGAAAAGTTTGGTGATGGTATATCTCATGTCCAATTTGGAGCTTGGTCTCCAACGATTGATCAATGATGTTGATGATCCTCTCGAAGCTCTCGATATGATTGAGAGAGCTGTCGATCCTCCTACCCAGGCAAAAGAGCTGAGCATGAGCTGCAGATTGAGTACATGAACCTTTGATTTGACTCAACTGCTGAGTCTGTTCTTGAGTTCCAAAACCGGTTTAAGTAGCTAGTCGAAGGAATCCGGAGATGTCCTGTAGCTGAACTGACAGATAAGGCAATCCGGAGAAACCTTATCAACGTCGCCTCAGAAGAATGTCCTAGAATTGTAGAGGACGCTCTCCAAGAAGGCTCTCAGATGAAGGTGGCCAATATTTTCGATCGTATGTTTGCCATGTTCGATGTGATGGCTGAGAATAATAGACGTGAAAATGCAAGAGGAAAGGCTCTGATTGCTTTGATAAGAACCGATGTATTGAAGAAAAGGAAGGCAAACCGGTCAGAGAAAGGTCCTCCTTTATCCAAAAAAGGTCCTTAGTAACCTGTTACAAATGTGGAATGCAGGAACATATGAAGAGCAATTGTACAAATTCGGATAAGATGTGCTATAATTGTGGAAATTGTGAACAATCACTTGTCCACACAATGCAAAGAACGGCTTTCAGATTTACTCTTCAGAAAAATAAGGCTTCAACAGAATGTATGTGTGTCCTCGACGGACAGAATAATTTAATTCACATTCTGAAGGATATTGAATTGTTCGATCGGAAAGTAGTCACTCTCAAGGCACTTCTGTTCAAAGTCACCCGAAGAATTAGAATCCTATACAAAGTCGGCTAAGGATGAATGTCATGCCAGGATGAATGTGGAGGATTCTAGAGATCGGTTTCCAGAGGCTTGGTGGTTTTTATTATGAATCCGGAGAATAGTTGATGATGATTATGATTCCAGAGACTTGGTGGTTATTATTATTAATCCGGAGAATCGGTGGTGATTATTATGAATCTGGAGAACAGTTTATGATTCTTATGAATCCGGAGAAGAGGTTATGATTATTATGAATCCGGAGAACAGGTTATGATTATTATGAATCCGGAGAAAAGGTTATGATTATTATGAATCCGGAAACTTGGTGGTGCATTAGATTATAAATCAGAAGATTTGGTGATTATTGCGAATCCGGAGACTTGGCGGTGATTGTGGCAACAACATGTGAAGACAAACATAGGTACCCTTACAGCAATAAATACGTTGGGTTCCTGATTGTCACTTCACTTTAACTATGTGTTCGTTAAATTGAAGTTTATATTAATTCATTGGATTTGGTTACAGTAGTTTTGAGAAAACAAACTGTTCTAAGAAAAAGCCGGTGATGTGATTTTGTTTTTCGATGTTCAGTATTGTTAAATGTTTGGTGAGCCTAATGTGGTAAACCGTTTGTTAGTTTACAAAGAACAAAACTACTAAAACCCGGTTTATTAACATTGTTCTTCATTTTCGTAACAAGATAATGGTGGGAAAGATATTCATATGTTGTGGAATATGCCACAGATTTTAATAAGCCGGTGGACAGAGTTAGTAAGGATTTTTTTTGAATATCTAGATGCACCATGGAACAATGAGTTAATACGTTGAATACGGATCTTGTCTGAAACGGCCAGGCATGGAACAATGAGTTAATATGTTAAATACGGATCTTGTCTGAAAAGGCAAGTTAGTACTCAAAGAAAGGTGAGCTATTGCTCTGAGCTGGAAGATAGATGCACGTATGATTTAATGAACCCGGATTTAATATGCAGAAATTATTGGTCAAATATCGATGGTTTATTATTGAATAAACCTGGTCTATGACGGTTTTTTAAGGTTGTTAGTATCGATTATTTCAATATCATTCTCGTTGATGTTGAATGTACTGAATAGAATGTACTTTCCAACAACTACATCGAAGATGTGCAGTTCAAAGTGGTGAATGGTTTAGAGGGGAGTCTCAAACCGAAGATGGTCAAAACAATTGAGACTTTACTGATGAGGAACAGTGATGTACTTGGATGGATTTACAAGTTCAATTTTACTTGAAGAAATGCTTATGAATTGCAAGTACATACGTTTAAGAATTAAAATTACGAGTTTGTAATTAGTTGGTTATGGCCAATTGCAGCTTGCTAACTGGCCTAGGCTGTGCAAAAGTCAGTAAACTTGAATGGTACTTGAATTCGAAATATTCCTACTTGTTGGGATCACTCAAACCGGTGTTCACATGGAGTCCAATCGAAATTGGTATGTAGTAAGGTGACGGACAACAAAGACGATGACGTAAGAGGACGTTGGGTTCTTGACGTTAATAAACTTGGCTTTACTACTAAGCTTTGTTGCGTTAAAAAAAAAACCTTAAATCTGCTGATATTAAGTCTAAGCTTGACTTAGATCCAAGTCAGCATGATACAAGCCGGAGAAAACCTGTATTGCTTAATTTTTTTTAAACCAGATATATATTTTTTGTATTGTTTAATTTTTTTAAACCGGATATATATTTTTTTGTATTGTTTAATTCTTTTAAACCGGATATATATATTTTTTGTATTGTTTAATTCTTTTAAACCGGATACAAAATGGAAACTTTCTATAAGATGAAGGAAA
The DNA here is from genome assembly GCA_009739505.2 of Apolygus lucorum. Taxonomy (NCBI): domain Eukaryota; kingdom Metazoa; phylum Arthropoda; class Insecta; order Hemiptera; family Miridae; genus Apolygus; species Apolygus lucorum. Next base: position 7,397,911 of record CM019170.2, on the reverse strand, counting down.
GGAATCTAATCCGGAGGACATTTTCTTCAAAAGCCGGTGACTACATAAGGAAAAGATTGTATTCCAGAGATTCCTTCATGATGTTTTGAAACACTTCACTGTGTTTGTGAAGTTTGAGGGCTGTACCTATGTGTAGGTACTATACGACTTTCCTAGAAAATGGTTTATTGAAGGTAGAGTGGAAGGATTCGAATTTTAATCTACTCACCAAATTTATTTATTTTATTTACTTATTTATTTATTTTTTCGAATTTTAATCTACTCACCAAATTTACTTATTTTACTTTATTTGTTTACTTGTATTTCTTGAATTATGAGCTATCTCATTGATATTATGTTGTTATTGTATCGGTAGCAGCTGATATCTTTGACATGGTCTCAGTAGTGTTCATTATGGTAAGTGAATTCTCGATAACTAATCTGGTAAAAATATGTAGTTGATAGAGATTCAGAGGGGAGAAATAATGAACAAGCCGGTGACATGTGAAAGCATCATAATGTTTCAGGAGGAGTTGTGCATAATATCTCATTGATCTTATGTTGAAAAAGTTCGACCTTGATAGTCACAAAATTATTTCTACTGCTATGTTAGAATACGGAGATTCAGAGGGGAGAAAGAAAGAACAAACCGGTTACACAAGTTCTCTTCCTTATGAATCGACTCATTAATAGGTAGTATGTGTTTAGAAATTACTGGAACAAATCTCATACTCATAATTCGAGAGGAATCTAAGCCGGCGATTCGTTTAAAAGTGTACGATTCTCATTTAAAAGTGTCTGGTAGACTCTCTCATGTATATGTATTTCAGAAACATCAGGATGGACGCATTCAAATCGAATGGATACTGACGGATTATCCTTACTAAACTGTTAATGAAAAATAGATTTGAAAAGTTCAGAGACTTGACGATTTTTAACCACTAATCAACCTGTTGTTCTGATTTATAGTTTCCTTTTAGATTGTGTCGACTAAAATGTCACAAACTGGAGCTGTTGGAGAGATATTGTTCTTTCGAAGCAGCGTAATGTCAGGCTGGAGCTGGGCTGGTGTTGACTCAGAAAGGAATAATCTGAAGTCAGCAATGTCAGTTTGACATAGCACCTTTCAGGCGCCAGTGTGGCTCTGACTTGACATCGCTCTTCCGATTCGTTGTTCTTTTCTTTCAGAAAATCTTCTGGATGACATCCACTGGTGCCGGACGTCAGTTTGGAGGGGAGTGACGGGACATCAAACTTCTGTCCTTACCTACCAACATGGAAGAGAGGACTTCTGTCATCTACCTACCAACATGGAAGAGAGGACTTCTGTCCACTACCTACCAACATGGAAGAGGACCCTCAAGAATGAAACATCATGGAAGCCGGGATGACTACTCCACCACGAGGGTTACACAAATGAGCGACCCATCTCTAGCCGGCACTTGCTCCACGGCGCTCAACGATGAACGCGATGTCCTTCCCGATTTCGTATGAAAATAATATTGCAGCTTGGATAAATCTGATAACGGCTATACCAGTAATAAAACGGAGGTATGTGAAGTACTAATTTAATTACGATGTTCACTGTTTACCTAAATAACTCGATATTTATAATAATAATGAAGCTATTTCCGAACTGTGTTTAAAAACTGACAACTAGAACATTTAAAATGTTTTTTTAGATGCCTATGTTGCTGGTTCAATTTCCATGTTGGAATGCGACGCCCTGACCTTCAGGCGCAGTGTTGCCACACGCGCGCGGACTTATTTCGTTCTTGTGGAAATAGAAGGTTTGTTCGGCTAACGATTCCGAACCAGTTCCGGACAGAACGCGATTCTGAAAGTGGAAGGGATAGAATCAGTTCGGAATCGTTGTTAGCCGAACGCCTTTGGAACTCGTTCGGAATCGATAGCCTGCATTGTAACCTCCTTCCATTTGTCATCTCCTGTTGTCTACTTCCGTTAAATGAAATTAATATTAATAATCCGTATTCGCAGTTCAGCATTCTCTCGTTTATCCAATATAGAGAATAAATATTGTATTCTCTATTCTGCATTTTCAACTCTTCTTCAACAAACTCTAGTTGTACTCGTATTAGGGAAGTCAATGTTTCAAAAGAACTTTGTCAAGAGAGAGAAAATCATTAATTTATTGAACATTTTAGGACAACGACTCCATTAGCTGTCGAAAATGTTTATAAAGAACTAATTTTGATTTTCATTTTTCTAAGTAGGTAGGTATGTTTAATAAAGTTTACAGTAAGTAGGATGTTGTATTTTTTTAAGTTCTTGAAGCCTCTATTTACATTTAACGGGATTTTTAAAGTTTAAAATTGAATGATTCAAAATTATTGTTGTACCTATTAATCTCTCATCCTTTTATCCTCATGTTCTTTTATTAAACAATGAAAATTTTAAAAATTTGCCATAAAACCGTTACGAATGTTTTGAAACATAGTACTCACGATGAGTACACATAACACTCACGATGAGTTACTTCATGCATGAAATGTAGTGAGACCTTCGAAAAAGCTTGTAATTCAAAGCTCCACTTTTGTTGTCAACAAATCAAATTTTGCCCCATGTCATGAAGGTAAGTACTAATCACCCCGAACGTAATTTCCAAGAATTTCGAAATTTTCACAACAAAGGTGAAAACGTTTAAGCACATTGATTAACAAATTGCGCGTCTATGGACCAACAAATTTGCGCGCTATGTAGGTACTTCAGGTAGGAGGAATAACAAAAGCAAATTATTTCACAACGGTTTATTAAGATAAAAATATGAAAATACGATTTAAAAAAATCCACAATAGAAATATCTCCAAGGTCGGCATCATAACAAGGATGAACGTCACTGTCTCTTCAAGATTATACTTTAAAAAAATCATGCCCCCAGGTAACCTACCTACTGAATTTGAGATGGTACAACTCCCGAAACTTTGGTTTTATGACGCCTTGTTCCGATGCCCACAGCACCAAATATAAAATACCTACCAAAACACGATGCTCAGCCTCCTAGGCCTTTGTCTCGTTCGAATAACAAACGCAAATTATTTCACAACGGTTTATTAGGTACGGATTTTCATAAACATAAACATTTTCATAAAAAAGGATTTTTATAAACGGACTTAGCTATACCGTTGGGGAATCAGCCTCTTGTTCCTGCTCACTACGAAGTGTTCGATGATCGCCTTCATTTAGAAGAGGCACAGTGTTCTTTAAAAAGTTCTTATTTTTTGGATGGTCACGAAGAAGAAGAAACATTTTAATTTATCACCCTATTCCGAAACTTCATGAGAATCGTATTAAGGAGTAGGATTAGGATTAACCAGAAACCCCCAGATGACAGACCACAGGGGACTACGATAAAATAAACAAAAAAATTGATGATAAGCGAAACGATAAGACTATCTGATAAGCGCGATATATCCAGTACGCATGTGCGGAACTGTTGGTCCCGAGAAAATCTCAGAACTGGTAGAACTGATTCTGGACGGTTCCGGATGCCTAGCCGAACAGCGGACTGACAGTTCCGAACCAGTTCTGGGCCTAACCGAACGCCCCAAAGGAGGTCGGAACCGTCCCGAACCGTTCGGAATCGTTAGCCGAACAGACCTAGAGAGGACTAGAATTCTCCTGCAAAATGCGCACATTTTGAAGCCTCCCGTAGACTTGGACCTGTTCGGTTCTTGCCGAAATGAACTTGTTACTAGATATCGCACACATTCAGGAACAAAATGGCGCCTTAACCGGGTTTTTTCAAACTTTGGACTTATCTTGTTCTTGTAGGAAACCCCTCAATTATATTTAAAATTGGTGAAAAAACACCACCTTGATACCGCGAGTTTCCGACTTTTGGCGTTTTGGAAATTTCAACCCTTATTTTTCACCCCTTAGAAGTGACTGACATCAGCCAAAAGCTTCGGGGCACAACTAGACCCCAAATGAAGTCGATTCAGCAAATTTCATCAAAATTGGACCACGCTAATTGTTCTTTGCAGGCGAGTGATCTACACAGAAAAATAATAAACCTTTGGGTAATAATTTGCAGTTTTTTAAATTTGATTTTCAAATTTAAGGTTTTTCTAAATATTTTTCTTGGTCGATTTCGAAAGTTCATTAACACATTGGATGCGGATCGCGTCTATGTCACACAAACACCTCTCGCAAAAGGATCAAGAATATCTGCTCCTGTTCTTTCGTTCTTGGTTACCGCTCTTTTCTAGCTGTTTTTCGTGATAGATGAACTGTTTATGAGACAAACGGTTCAATACGGAGATGCATCGGTCAAGGTTGAAGGTCATGAGCAGTTATCAAAGTGACAGCTTATTTTAAACAATTTTCATCCTTCGTAAAAACGTAACTAAACTTTTATTTTAATTATGAAAAAAGAATGATTTTTTTTTACTCTTGATAAGAATAATATTCTTATCAATATATTACATTGGCCTTGGAAAACGAACAAATGAATGCATAAGAATTTTTACACATCGATCCCGTCTGTAGTAAGTTATCAAAAGGAAAGACAAACGTTCTGTGACTTAGTACGACATGAAAGTCACGATATTCCAAAATACAGGTTCATATTCAATGAAACATGCGTTTCTCATAAAATGTAGTTACTTGAATAACCCCAAAGATGATGAATATCAGTCATAACTGAACATGAGAGATAGTTTCTCACGAATAATGTGATTTTCAGATTCAGACTTTCAAGAAACATGAAGATCAAATAAAAGGGGGGTTAGATGATTGGGCAACCTCTAAATGGCCTGCTGGGGGAATATAAATACAGCCTAATGGTCAACTCACCTGTATTGAAGGCCAAAGTACCGCATTCCTCTTGCTCTACACTCAGACATACATCGCTCCTTCGTCAACGAGCGCTCATACTTGAGCATAGCTCCTTTCATCAGCCTCCCTTCAACCTCTTTGAAGCATCCAAAGTAATTACGGTGATTGATCTCTGTTGAAAAACAACCACAATACCGTTTTAGCAGACAATTTTAGTTACTAACTTGTGAGTAGGTCAAGTGAACAAAGAAGGTGTGTAGGAAAAAGCTTAAAACAAGCAGTTTGCTCAAATCCAAGTCGTTCCAACGCTTCTTCGCGTTGCTGATGAGTCACCGAATGACGAAAATGACGTTGCTACATCTTGCTACTTTGGCGTTCTTGGAAGCCTGATCTTGGACGTTGACGTTGCTCATTGGATAGACAAATACCTACAAAGCTTACCTATCTTCAATAGCGAGGAAGGAATAAACGTTGGAAACACTCCTATCCCTATAATTACTCATAGTAAGCTCAAATCCCCAAGCATCATCCAAGGACGAACCACACCATTGATAGGTGGTTTGAACCGCACTGCATTCTCCGCATTGATGGAGTCGAATGATGAGAGGCGAACAGACGGTCGTACCGTTTTTCTAGCTTTTGCTTCAAGGAGATTAACATGAAGCTTATATCGGCGTGAAAAATATACATAAAAATACATTGGACACCTCATTTTGGCGGAAACTGTCAATAGGTGTTACCTAGCAGGTGATAAAAGATGAATAATTCATCTCAATTATTGAGATTCGATATCTTTGATATTATGGGCCTTTTTCTCTAGTAGTTTTTGTTTCATGCTTACCAGGCTTATTGGAGTCGTAGACGCTAATTCTTCCAACTCCGCCACACGTCTCCCTGGGATTCCCTGAACATTTCATGTTGCATTCGTCAAAATCACCTATCTGTATGGAAGAAGGTCTCTCCATTGAACAGAAACATTCATGTCTGGAAACGAATAAAGAACTAAACTGTTACCTGGTAAAAATGCAAGGTGAAATACACAGATGTCTAAACCACACTGTCAGCATTAGTTCATGTATCCTCCGCTAGGGATTGTAAGAGCGTTTTTCCCTTGAATCTGAGGAGATAAGCTAAAGGTTTGTTCGGCTAACGATTCCGAACCAGTTCCGGACAGAACGCGATTCTGAAAGTGGAAGGGATAGAATCAGTTCGGAATCGTTGTTAACCGAACGCCTTTGGAACTCGTTCAGAATCGATAGCCTGCATTGTAACCTCCTTCCATTTGTCATCTCCTGTCTCCTTCCAGGAGACTATTTATTCCTTTATTCTTTATTTAATCCGTATTCGCAGTTCAGCATTCTCTCGTTTTTCCAATATAGAGAATAAATATTGTATTCTCTATTCTGCATTTTCAACTCTTCTTCAACAAACTCTAGTTGTATTAGGGAAGTCAATGTTTTTAAAGAACTTTGTTAAGAGAGAGAAAATTATTAATTTATTGAACATTTTAGAAGTATAAAAGTTAGAGAACGACTCCATTAGCCGTCGAAAATGTTTTTAAAGAACTATTTTTGATTTTCAGTTTTCTAAGTAGGTAGGTATGTTTAATAAAGTTTAAAGAAGGTATGTTGTATTTTTTGAAGTTCTTGAAGCCTCTATTTAGATTTAACGGGATTTTTAAAGTTTAGGATTGAATGATTCAAAATTATTATTGTACCTACTAATCTCTCATCCTTTTAAAAAAAATCCCCCTACAAATTTGACCAAACACCCATTTTTCCAATTTTCACTGAGTCAATGGAAATTTTTCAACCGAATTGAAAGGCGTAAGGACAACGGCTACGATTCAAGTGTACAAAATATTCAATTTAAAAAAAATCAGTATGACTTGATACAATCAATCTCACTTATACAGATTGATCACAAAATAATAGGTGTCTTCCCCAGGAACAATGTTCTTTCATTAAACCATGAAAAATTTAAAATTTACCATAAAACCGTTACGAATGTTTTGAAACATAGTTCGACTCACGATGAGTTACTTCATGCATGAAATGTAGTCAGACACTCGAAAAAGTTTGTACCTAATTCAAAGTTCCACTTTTGTTGTCAACAAATCAAATTTTGCCCCATGTCACATAGGTACTAATCACCCCATTTCACGATCAATATTTTGCAGAAGAGAGAGATGATGTGAACTTCCTTGAACCACTATCCAAATAAATGGACACAGTGGAATAATTATTGCGTATTTGTGAAAAAAAAAGACCTATTCAAAAATGGCTTCTGTTAGAACGTAATTTCCAAGAATTTAGAAATTTTGACAACAAAGGTGAAAACGTTTAAGCACATTGATTAACAAATTGCGCGCTATGTACTTCAAGTAGGAGGAATAACAAAAGCAAATTATTTCACAACGGTTTATTATGATAAAAATATGAAAATACGATTTTAAAAAATCCACAATAGAAATATCTCCAAGGTCGGCATCATAACAAGGATGAACGTCACTGTCTCTTCAAGATTATACTTATAAAAATCATGCCTCCAGGTGTGAGAAGGAACCTCTCACATAAGCATAACACAAAACCAGGTCAGAGCTGACCTGGGAGAAAAAGTCGAGGGCACGACGAAAGAGGAAAAAAAGGAGCGAGTCGGGAAATTGGATCGTCAAAGCAAGAAGCTACCTCGCTCCCTGCAGCCCTCCTTTTAAACGACGCCCGGAGGAATAGCCGCCCCCCCGGAGAAGTTGCTGCACTGTGCTGCTGCCGCTGCCTTGCCCTGCCCTGCCGTGCCAGCCGAAAACCTTCATCACCGTGCAGGTCAGTGGCAGAATAATTAAAGATAACTGTGGTCCGCGCAACCCGATCAAACCTCTGTGGTCGCGCACGTTGATTTATGGGAGTTTGGGTAGGTAGTCAATAAATAACTAACTATAGACAATAAATAACTTTTATTCATATCTGCATATCTGTTGCATATTTGTTCCACGTCACCTACTTCCCACTTTGCAGCTAGGTGCAGAGTGGGAAGTAGGTGATGTGGAACAGATATGCAGATATGAATAAAAGTTATTTATTGTCTATAGTTAGTTATTTATTGACTACCTACCTAAACTCCCATAAATCAACGTGCGCGACCGCCGAGGTTTGATCGGGTTGCGCGGACCACAGTTATCTTTAATTATTCTGCCACTGACCTGCACGGTGATGAAGGTTTTCGGCTGGCACGGCAGGGTAGGGCAAGGCAGCGGCAGCAGCACAGTGCAGCAACTTCTCCGGGGGGGCGGCTATTCCTCCGGGCGTCGTTTAAAAGGAGGGCTGCAGGGAGCGAGGTAGCTTCTTGCTTTGACGATCCAATTTCCCGACTCGCTCCTTTTTTTCCTCTTTCGTCGTGCCCTCGACTTTTTCTCCCAGGTCAGCTCTGACCTGGTTTTGTGTTATGCTTATGTGAGAGGTTCCTTCTCACACCAGGTAACCTACCTACTGATTTAGAGATGGTACAACTGCCGAAACTTTGGTTTTATGATACCTTGTTCTGATGCCCACAGCACCAAATATAATATACCAAAACACGATGCTCAGCCTCCTAGGCCTTTGTCTCGTTCGAATAACAAACGCAAATTACTTATTTCACAACGGTTTATTAGGTAAGGATTTTCATAAACATATACATTTTCATAAAAAAGGATTTCCATAAACGGACTTAGCTATACCATTGGGGAATCTGCCCCTTGTTCCTGCTCACTACGAAGTGTTCGATGATCATGTTCATTTAGAAGAGGCAGTGTTCTTAAAAAAGTTCTTATTTTTTGGATGGTCACGAAGAAGAAAAAACATTTTAATTTATCATCCGATTCCTAAACTTCATGAGAATCGTCAAAAGGAGTAGGATTAGGATTACCAGAAACCCCCAGATGATAGACCACAGGAGACTACGATAAAATAAACAAAAAATTGATGATAAGCGAAACGATAAGACTATCTGATAAGCGTAATATCTAGTGCGCATGTGCGGAACTGTTGGTCCCGAGAAAATCTCAGAACTGGTAGAACTGATTCTGGATGGTTCCGGATGCCTAACCGAACAGCGGACAGACAGTTCCAAACCAGTTCTGGGCCTAACCGAACGCCCCAAAGGAGGTCGGAACCGTCCCGAACCGTTCGGAATCGTTAGCCGAACAGACCTTGAGGAGATAAGCTCAGGAACTTATTTTGATAAAGCTCGAGATAACGCGAATCAGCTGATTCAAGGGAAAATGCCAGGATAATGAACTAATGCTGCCAGTGTGGTTTAGCCATTTGTGTGCAGTACTAATGATGTCAAATGATTTGATAGTGTGTAGTACTGTGGGACCTGACCTTACTCAAGTGTCAGTCCTTATTAGTATCGTGAAAATTACTGAAAATTGAAAGTTTGAGTAGGAAAAAGGGATAAGTCATTTGAGTATCCATGGACACGAAAATGTTTAAAATTCTCACTCACCCGTATTGAAGGCCGAAGTATCGCATATCTTTGGTCCTGCAGTCAGACATACATTTTTCTGGTGTAAGGGAGCGCTGGAACACCTCCATAGACCCTTTCATTAGCCTACCATCGATCTCCTTATAGCATCCCAGGTAATTGAGTTGGTTTGTTGCTGTTGAAATACAATCAAATTAAATCAACTCGTCACTTTCGTGAGCGAACTTACTAAGAGCTCTCACGGCTCACTGGAAAGGTCCCCATCTCAGGAAGAAGAAGAAGAAGAAAACATGTTTATTTTCAAAAAAGATAGAGAACAACTAAAAATGATACAACAATATATATCAAAGTCAACACTACTGGTTAACAGAAAAAAAAAAAACATGAAAGGCATGGACGTGTCGTCCGTCTGCCGAGTGGGTTGAGTCTAAACATACATATACAAAAGAATAATAACAACAATGCCAATTCAATGGGGACACTAGTCCCAGTTGAACTCCTTAATGAGTAGGTCGCGGTATGACCAACAACGATGGCCAAATCGAGCAGCCTTCAGCCATGCACCACTGTCGTTCAGGATTCTCACCATAGCAGGCATTTCCAGCTCTCCAGCGCCCAAGAAATGGATCCGGTACTCAGCCAGCACTGGACACACTCCAAGAAAATGGACAATGTCCTCGTTTACCCCCATATTGCAGAGAGGGCAAACTCGGCGAGAACTACCCGATATAATGTAAGTGCCATCATTGAGCGCGAGGAGGGCACCCCTGAACTTCAACACCCAGCGTCGAACCCACAATGGATGATCCACGGCTTCCCTGCGCAAATCTGCTGGCATCACACTATGATCGAGCTGGGGGTAAAAAGGATTTCTTGACTGTGCCGCGCTCAATCGCATTTCCTCAATCCATGCTGTCCGAACCAACTCCACCAGCTCTTCCAGTTGCTGCCGCCATGATGCCAACTCTGCCATGTCTCCCATAAAGGTGCAATTTTAACGTTCTGCTAAATCCTTCAGTGCTTTGTACCACGATACATTCCTATGGACGACTTCGCGGCCATCTCAGGAGGATTCTGAGGAAGATGAAGTCAGACCACCGTCACACCCGTCTCCACTTCCAGTCCACACAACATCTCCATAAGGCTGAGTGGATGGTTGCCTGAGACCCTCCAACCAGGGCGATCTTCCTCAACACCAGTGGGGGAAGCTCTCCTCAAGCAGTGGAAATAGGGTGGGCGCATTAAATGGAAATGGGGGGGGGGAAAGCACATGAATCGTGTTCTTAAGAGATAATAACTAGCTGAGATAATAACCTAAATTGTTTTAATGAATAAGGGATTGGATTCAGAGAGTTTGACAATTTGCTATGCCGCTAAAGTGTGATTAGGTACGTAATCACGTGGCAGAAACTAGAGATGAAACGACAGCTTGGGCCGGTAAATCTGCACACTGAAAATGTGGGATTCTGGTGTGTTGAAGTAGGCACTTTGTTTACATTTCAAGTCACGTAGTTTTCCGTTTCTCGTCTCTCCGCCATGAAGATTTCAAAACTACTGAGGTGACTTTTCTGTGCGATTGTGTGGTCCTTTCCCTTCAACCAACATCGTAACGGAGCATCAGAAGAAAGTAAAAGATGGGTTCTCGCAAGGAACTAACGAGAATATCCCGTTCGTAGATGATGTAGAGATTGATGTTACCGTAGATATATACTACTGGATGACTGACTCAGGTAACAAGGAAGCCCCAATTTCTGGCCCTCCAAACTTGGGGATTCCAGGCGCTGGACGGCAAAAGGAATACGGCCTACGCATTTCTTACCTTACTGTAAGCTCCAGAATTTCTAAGTTTAAATAGTTTAATGAATTTGAGTTTACGTCGTGATGTCAGAAGTGAGGGTTAAAATCCCACCGCTGCCACCATTTGTAAGCTCCAGGTCTAGTGATTAAATTGATTAGCTGAGGGCTCTGATTTATGATCTGAAATTTAAAACTAGAGTTCTGTTGGAAACCAACCCAAAAATAGGTTGAGAGGCTATTCTGACATAAGTAAGGTAATGTTCTCATAAAATGAAATGAAGTTAAATTTATATAATTACCTGGTAGGTGGTTGTAACGGCTCGAAGGTACGTGATATTTTTCTAAGATCAAAATAAAACCTGAAGGGCCTAAATACTGTGAGATCACTGAGTGCGTCTCGGTCTGAAGGACTTACGATGTTGTTCCTGAAGGGAATATTAGATGCACGATAAATGTGCAATGCACGAAATAAGTATAGTGCACGAAAGTGTAATTGTGCACGAGGTGAAGCCAAGTGCACGAAATTTATAGCCGTGCACGAACTCTAAAGTTGTGCACGTTCAACCTGTCTGATTACGGAATTTAGGTAGATTAAAAGAGCAAAGCAATTTTACAACTAATAGGAACTTTAATGACTTTAAAGGTTGCAAAGATGACTCGAAACAAACAAGTACATGTGAAATTATGTATGAAAATAAAATGCTTATAATCAAACAGGGCGTTATTCTTACTCCTCCTTTACTGCTCTGAATTTAGACAATTTCAATTACGGCTTTTCAATACAAAATGGTTTTACTTTTACTCTACTGACTCGACTCGAAATGGTTATACTTTCTCAAACAACTAACTTTACACAATTGGAACACCTAACAAATTGGCCAATTGAATTAGGTTTAGTTTTTGCACTCACATCGTCGGGGCCCGAAGGAAATCCTGGATGGTGTTGTGAAGAGAAGATCTGGGGAATGTTCAACTGGAGATCCAAGGTCTTTTCCAGCTGAAGGCGACAAGGGGATGGGCTCAACAAGACTCGTGGGTATTTTAACTCGCTGCGGACTTGAATTGAGGAGGAATTTAAGTTGATAGCTTCAGAGGGGAAACGATAAACGTTCAACTGGGGGCTGGGGGAGTGGGTTGATAGCATCAAAGGTTCGCGTCAAAGACAGACAGGGTAATGGCCGCCCCACGCCGCTACATTCGGATTTCATGAGAGGTGTCCCCACCCTCAGGCCCAAGGCTTCCAGCAGGGTGAGAATGGCCGGCCGTCATTGGTGGAAAGTGACGTCAGTGCGCCTCTGGCGGCAGGCTTCGCAGTTGGTGCTTGGTCGTCTGGGAGCAGGGACGGCATCCCCTCGACCCCCTCTCCATTGATTTACTTTAGTGAGCTGGGGGCTCACATTACGTAGGGGATTTAAATTTACTTTGTAGAGGTCATAGCGCTTCAAAACCTTCTTCATAGTTAATCCCTGGGTTTTGTTATGTTGTATTACACTCCTCCTAGGGATATAAGCCCATTATTTTTGCTTTTTCCATAGATGTTACACAGATAATGGGCAATCCAGATTTTAGAACGAATGAATCGAGTGGTCAGAAAAACAGAGGGTAAGTTAAGCCACCATGAAGTTTGCTTTCTTTAATTTGAACTTACATTTCAAGTTCCGACATTGGCACACAAACTTGCTGTCGCTGTGCCAAGAACATCAACTATAGGTCTGCCACAGAAACTTTGCATCCCTTTGGCGCATTCTTCTGGAGAACATAGAACTACTTATCTCTCATCATCGAGCAGATTCCGGCGCCTACGATAATGTTTCGGGAATTTCTCCCCTTAAAAGTGACTTTATTTCCCTCCTACTGCAGCTTGAAATTCGTGCATTTCCAAAATTGAAATTTCGTGGCACTACACGAACATCAAATTTCTCACGGCTCCAATTTCCGTGTCAAGGTTTACCATGGAAGGTTGACTCGATCGTTATAGTTCGTGGATCCACCACCTAGGGGGCGCCACATGGATGCAAAGTTTCTGTGGTAGACCTATAGGAATCTAGTGAGCTATGAATCCTAATTCGAGAAATGGAAACAGCAATTCTGTCAAGTGCGTACCCGTGAAGTACGAGTACTTACCACTAACCACCAAATTTGATGAACACATTGATGACATTAGTAGAAAACCATTCCAGAGCCTCAATCACACACCCCATTGAATATCTCATAGGAATTGAATGACAACTGTAAGAGTGAAGCTGATATGGTTGTTTTTGTTTTGAGTGGCGAGTCATACACCTCATTCTACTAGTAGCACTGAGAACTAATAAAATCAATTTAATGACGACTGCTGCGTGCGCCTGTAACTAATTAATTTCACAACCAACGCAAATCAGTCCCTTAGAGCTCTTGGTGGTCTCATTCGATTCTAGAAAATCCTATATTTTTCAAATTTTCAATGATAATTTCTCACCTATACCCGGATTCTCGATCGCCCTGATCAAGGCTTGTAGTTCCAAAGTGTCCCCGCTGATCGTCAATTCGTGAACGTTTTCCTTATTAATCGAGTGAGTTTCGTGCAGTGCAGATTTGGTGAGAATCTTGAGGTCTCGAGCATGTCTTTCCACACTTTTTGACCATCCACATACGATAGTTACGAGCTAAAACAATACAGAAATAATACTTGAGCTGGAAACACACTGCTCTCACGTCACGTGACCTCATGTGGCGTGAGCTCCCTTCAGTAGTGAGGTTCACCATTCTCCTATAACCCAGAACACAAGGTAATTCTTTTGCAAGAGCCACACCGACCACGTGGCAGCGAGGTGCTCATGTGACCTCACAGGCTCACACTCACACCATTGGGCGTCGCCATTGGACTTCACCTCACGTGAGATGAAGTCTGGACAGCTTCATTTCGGCGTGACGCGAATAGAGATTTGACAACGATTTGGAACAAAGAAAAATCATTGAGTGCGCGTTCAGTGCCTGTCAACATAGAACTGATGATTGGCCATGATACCAGTGTGCTTACCCGCATGAGGTCACGTGAAGTGAGAGCAGTGTGTTTCCACCTTTAAGGTGCTTTTTAATTTGGAAAAATAATATTTGCTTTCAATCAATAATTAGGTAGGTAAGTGGCCTGTCAGAATTCCAAGAGCTATAAGCAGTAACTGAACTGAAATGGAAGTGGCTTTTAACCCCTACATCTTCATGCAAACTCAGTTCCGACTCGGAAGTGTAGTTCAGATGATTTTGTTTACCTCGATCCTGATGTTAAATTTCGTTGGATTACCACAAGAAGAGTATTGATTGTTGTTCAGGGTTAATACATGAAAGCTGAGTTCATTTAATTTGAATTTTACACAATATACAATAAAACGGCTGAGGAGAACTAGGAGAAACCAAGGACCAGCTACCAAGACATATCATTTCCTCGCTTTCTATATTTACCCATTTCAGAGGCTGTAATAAAATGGTATAATGCTACTTAGAACGTGAAAGCAACTCAAATTGCTAAACCTGCGTTAAATTCTGTACAAGAATAAAAAAACGGATCGCGAAAATATAAATTAGGAACCATGTAATGAAACTTCAAAGTCAACTTTCAATGGGCAACGAGCTTAAGTGTTCACTAATTGGTGAAGTCACACTACGTAAAAATAAATGAGAAGATGTGGACATAGTCACCAATAGTAAGCAAATGCTGAAGTAATTCGGAATCATCGCAGTCAGTCAACTAGATCACACGGACGGATTCTCTGCACTCCAAACAGGAAAAGGAATCCAAAAAATTCTTGTTCTTGAGAATCCCCTCCAAGAGAAGATTCTCAAGGTCCCGGTTGAGGTTATCAAACCAAAAAACGTTCTGTTTAATTTCTGTAGAGATTGGTGTGATAAATTATGGCGGATTAATAGTGTAATGACTCTCGACTATTATCGCAACAATATTCCCGATGTTTCACCTTCCTAGACGCAATACACATAAATGCATCTTCCCACACATTGCGATTCACGTTAACTGAGTCCAAAGTATTCAATTCAATAATCGCAATGAATAATAATATTCAGTGGGCAGGCTCGCAGCCAGGATTTAGTTTATAGGGGACCATGCTATAATTGTACCTACAGGACGTCCTACAATGAATAACCCAAACTTCAGGAATTGATTCTACAGGATATTTCCAACAAAAAATGTCTCTTAGCAATTTTGTTTCAACCTGTTTTCCAAGTTTCCAACGGTACCGTAGAATCCTCCATCTTCGGCCACTTTTTGTTGTTTTTTGATAATTTCACCCTAATGTATTACTATCTAATTTTTTTGAAAAAATAAATATAAATAGCCTCACATCTCACCAGTCTGATGCCCTCAGAACCACATTTTTACGTCCTACCCAACTTTTTTTTTTAAATTTAAAGTGTGGCCGAAGTTACCATCTTAGTTTTGCTAATTTCGGCCATCCCTCAGAAACGTGAAAAAAACGAAGATAGCAAAGCAATAGTGCAATTTTGGACACTTCTGAACTTTATCAAAAGAAACTCTGTTTGAAGAACGCGTTCAAAAAACCTTAAGACCTTTTTTTTATTTTGACAAGGGGTAAAGTAAGAAAAAGCTAGAATAATACCACTAAAATTTCCTAGCGTACAATTTCAACTAAAATTCGTAGTTTCGTAACAAAAGGGTAACCATTAAAAATATCTTTCCTTAGTATAAACCTGATAATCTATCACTGTCCAAACCAATCTGATCAAAAAAAAGTCCATTCATGCAACATGAATTAATGACACAACAAAATTTGTTGTTCTCAGAAAACCATACCCTGTGCATACAGTATACTAAACATAAAAAAAACAAGAATCGTCTAAAAAACTTTCTAAAAGAAATTTCAACACCATTGCTCCTTTTCTCACCCACACCTTCAACTGAAAGATTTCTTTGAAAATTCTAGTATTTAATCTATTATTTAATTTAGTCTAGTATTTAATAGGTACTAGACGTTATTGGGAGGCCATCCTGGCTTCGGCTTTCGACGAACAAGGCCGAGTCAGTCCTTCACGCTTTTTCCGTTATCATGACGGTCTCCTGTTCTCTCTAACTAAACGCACTTTTTCATTTCATTATATATACCTGCCTACTTTCTTGATCTTTTGACTTTTTTTATTAATTTGATTTTTTGAATTTTTGGAAAGTTCATTGGTATCAGAAATTTTGTGCTGAATCCGAATATACAATACAGTATGATTTTCAAGGTGATAACCACAAAAATTTGGAAAAACCATTTTTTTTGGACTATTTTTGAAATTTAGACCACTTAGGGTTGCAATTTTGTTTTCGGTGGATAAAAAAAAAAAAAAACCAATAATTTTTCTGAAATTTCCTGTTACAAGCATTTATTTAATAATTAAATAAGGTTTTATTTTAATAT
The DNA here is from genome assembly GCA_009739505.2 of Apolygus lucorum. Taxonomy (NCBI): domain Eukaryota; kingdom Metazoa; phylum Arthropoda; class Insecta; order Hemiptera; family Miridae; genus Apolygus; species Apolygus lucorum. Next base: position 7,381,463 of record CM019170.2, on the reverse strand, counting down.
TATTATTTATTTTATTATTATTATTTTAATATTATTTCACCTGTCCCCCTGTAGTCAAATTTGATCCACTTCCCGATAAACATAGCTTGTTCATAACAAAATCGATGGAGGAATCCAGGGACTAACACCGCAAATTACTTCACAAAGGTGTTTAATTTTTCTACATAACCACTCTCCAGCGAAAATCAAGCTTTGCCATTCGCACCCACCAAATTGATTTATTATTTTCAATAATGAACCTTAGGATCGACTAAGAAGAAAACAAACGGTGGATACAGCTTTCGTACAAGTACGCAACCACGAGAGACATTTTATGTCTCATGTTTAATAAATTGAGAGCTTTCCAATGAGTGGTGAACGATTTTTGTGGGGTGGAAAATGAGGAAGTTAGTTCTCCCTAGGAACGATTGGTTGTACGTGAAAATCATCAGAAATTTCCGCGTAACGCTCCCCGCGTGACGATTTTTCATTTATGTGCCATAGTAGACATAAAATGTCAAAATTTCAACCCCCATTCAAAATTTGTTTTACGTTTCAATCTAATAAAAATTTTGCCGTCCTTAGTTCCTATGAACCAATTTTGATGACATTTGGTATAGGGGCTCCATTTGTACCCACTAATTATGTTCTTCTATTATCACCGTTCGTGCCCCGAAGCTTTTGGTTGGCGTGTCACTCGAAAAATAAGGGCTGAATTTTCAAAAAGCCCTAGCTCAAAAACTTTCAATATAGAAGTATTTTCGGTCAGTATCGAATGAGACCACCCAGAGCTCTGAAGGACCAACCGTTCGCTCCCTCTGAGAACTTAAGGGGGTCTCAGTCGGTCCTTAATATTTCGCGAAATTGAAGGGGCAACAACTTCAAAATTAAACGGGAAAAACTACTGAATTAACGGTTTGTCCCCAATAATTACACTAGATTACAGAATTTAGGGGGGGTCTGGCTGCCTTGTTCTTTCACCACTTTTCTTATGGTATTTGGTGCGCTGAATCCGAATCTGACGTCAGTTTTTTTTTCCACGTCGGATTTTCAAGATATAGCTAGTTTTACGATTTTTCTAGTTCTCAATTTTCTTCATTTTTTAGTGAAAACTCATCTTGCTCAAATCTCCTCAAAAAGTACTCAGACTTATAGGAAATTTTATGTAGAATCCGAATATGTACTTAGTTTTTAAGTAAAGTTGTGTTAAACCCCCTATTTTCCACAAAACGTATCAAAAAACACCGGTTCTTAACGTTTTTCTTCGGGTTTTCCCTTACACTTTGCCACTTGAAAAAAAAATTAAGGCTAAAAAAAATGTTCTCGGGCTTTTACTTTGTAGGGGGGACATCCCAGAGGAGAATGAGACCAATCGCAGCCTCCTAAACCCATTAATATCGAAGGAATGAGCTTTTTTTTCATGGCACTGAGATGAAAATTCACAAAAACCGTTAATTAATTTTTCGAGATAAGTATGTGCGTTCCTAAATCTGTTTTCCTCAAATGGATTTTTCTTTCTTCTACATTTTTTATACTTGTCACCTAATAAGAGTAAGATCGAAAATAGGTACTCATAGGGGGAGTAAATCATAATTGGGAAACTCTTGTGATTTTAATTCAGTTTTACAACACAATTAACTGCAGAAAAGTTAACGGTGTAAATCTGTTGCATGAAGGCTCAGATGAATCAATAGTTGGTACAATGTTTGGTTATTCCTCCACCTCAGAGGTTTCACCAAGATATAAAACCATGGAAGAACGGTACAAAGGGTATTGGGACGTTCACATGATGGCGGACTATTGTTGGACCTTAAAAAGAGATTTACCTCAGGCGGCGAAGTTTTCTCTACATAGATGCCGGCGATGAAACCTCTGAGGTGGAGGAATAACCAAACATTGTACCAACTATTGATTCATCTGAGCCTTCATGCAACAGATTTACACCGTTAACTTTTCTGCAGTTAATTGTGTTGTAAAACTGAATTAAAATCACAAGAGTTTCCCAATTATGATTTACTCCCCCTATGAGTACCTATTTTCGATCTTACTCTTATTAGGTGACAAGTATAAAAAATGTAGAAGAAAGAAAAATCCATTTGAGGAAAACAGATTTAGGAACGCACATACTTATCTCGAAAAATTAATTAACGGTTTTTTGTGAATTTTCATCTCAGTGCCATGAAAAAAAAGCTCATTCCTTCGATATTAATGGGTTTAGGAGGCTGCGATTGGTCTCATTCTCCTCTGGGATGTCCCCCCTACAAAGTAAAAGCCCGAGAACATTTTTTTAGCCTTAATTTTTTTTTCAAGTGGCAAAGTGTAAGGGAAAACCCGAAGAAAAACGTTAAGAACCGGTGTTTTTTGATACGTTTTGTGGAAAATAGGGGGTTTAACACAACTTTACTTAAAAACTAAGTACATATTCGGATTCTACATAAAATTTCCTATAAGTCTGAGTACTTTTTGAGGAGATTTGAGCAAGATGAGTTTTCACTAAAAAATGAAGAAAATTGAGAACTAGAAAAATCGTAAAACTAGCTATATCTTGAAAATCCGACGTGGAAAAAAAAAACTGACGTCAGATTCGGATTCAGCGCACCAAATACCATAAGAAAAGTGGTGAAAGAACAAGGCAGCCAGACCACCCCTAAATTTTGTAATCTAGTGTTATTATTGTTCGATCTTGATTAGGGATGGCAACGATATATGAAATATATCGATATATTACGTTTGATATATCGATATATTTATATCGATATAGAGAACCGATAATATCGGTAGATTTAACGATATATCGCGACCTGTTATCAAGTAAAATTTTTTTTTTTTAAAGTAAAAATTAAATATTGAAATGAATGGACGAGAAGAGACGCCTGTACCTGTAAAAACATCAAGTAGTTTTATTCCAAATTTTGTAGGTTCCTACGTGATGGGTTGATATCAGACTGTTAACTTCAGCTCAGACATGATAGTGTACATAGTATTCACCTACAGTGGCTCTCAAGGCTCAAATACTTGACCAATCAAATGACTTAAATAAAATACTTGGCCAAAATTAATGGAGGCTCGTCCTGCTTAAAACTACCTACTATACAAAGTGAAGCAGGTTTTCACAACAATTATTTTCAATTTTGAAGGATCATGATCGTCCACAGTACCTATACCCGTCAATTTATAAATTAATTTAACATTGCAATGACATTTTCGCACTTTTTCCAGTTTTTAAACAATGAATTTCGATCATTCATAGCCAGTAACTTTTGAAAGTAGGTTAATACGTATTTCACACGGGTTTTCCAAATAGATCTTCCGATATGTTGAGTATATCGATATAATTCCCTCAAAATGATGTTATAACTTTTCTATTCACCTACCTACCTACTTCTTCAAGTTTTTCCTAGTAGATACTCCGATATGTCCATAAATGTCATCCTATATTATTTTAAAACTATTAAATTCACCTACCTACTTCACATGTGACATATTAAAGTAGATCTTCCGATTCGTCGAAAAATCGATATATTTTCTCCGATATATCGAAGGTATCGATATCTCATTGACGATATATCGTTTGATCGATATACTTCATTCGATATGCCATCCCTAATCTTGATTCCAACGGCAATATTTCAGTTTTTCCCAAGCCCCATGCACTAATGAATTTCTAAAATCCTTGAAAATGTCAAGTTTAGCATCATTTTATGGGAAAAACATGACTGAATTAACGGTTTGTCCCATTTTTCTCTGGCAATTATTGTTCGATTTTGATGATTCCAGCGGCAATATTTCAGTTATTCGACTCCCAAGGGCCGTGCAAGGTAACGAGCGTGACTCGCTAAAGAGGCCTAATCTCATTCATTAAAACTATGATGCAATCATTTTCCCCTACTTCATCTCAACTCATAACACGATCTCGATTTTCAAGTTTTCATCTAGAGATTTTGAGTTTGTATTAGTATATATTCAAAAATAATAATTAGGGTATCTAGCGATTCATCGAAAAAAATTCCATGAGCTTTCCAGGGCCAATTTTTGAGAGATTAATGAACTAAAATAAAAATGGAAGTGATAATTAATTTCCAAAATTCAGGTTTTAAGGATATTTTGAAATGATAAAGCACTAGAAGAATTGAAAAAGAACAACAATTTATTTTCATCAACAAGACACCCTGATAATACAAATGTTGAAAATTCCTAGCGTAGTACCAAATTCAGAGCTTACATACAGAGTACGTGAAAATGACTTGTAAGTCGATACACAATCATTGGTAGATACTTCATTATTCTTTTGACGCTGTTTCTTCTATGGTTCAACATCTCATGATGACTTACGAACTACTCAGGTACTCGATAAGTAACCTCACAATAAAACCGAGTTCAACTCCCAATAGTACCTACGTAGGAGGTTATACAACCCAACATAGTCTACTCATGTAACATACTGCCAGGACGAAGATTGCGATGATTTGCCTCCTGAGTCGACGAGCTGGATCTCCACCTTCGAAACAGAATACATTTGATATTAGGACGACAGTTAAACGAGGAACAATACGAGAATCGTGCTAAGTTTTAGTGAAGTTTCACTCAGTTAGGGCAAGTCTGGATGGGTTGTTATTTCATTGTTAGTAAACAACTCAACATAGCGTATACATTCCAATCATCATTCAGAAATCTTCACATCGTAATTTTGACTCAACGAATTCAAGTCATTAATGAATTATTATCGTGCAAAACTCAATTCATATCAGATGGATTAATTATTATCATAAAACGGAGAGTTTTGATGGGTTCAAAAGGAGCATCTAGAGAGCGGAAGTGGTGGAGCGGCCTGAGCGCTGATGACAGATAACAGGTGACTAATGAGAGATAACCTGGGTTTTTGAGCTCCGGAAGGTTCACCAAATCGTCGCCAGGCAGCGCTCAGACCGTTCCACCACTTTCTCCCCTAGATGCCCTGGGTCAACACGCAGCAATCACATTCAACTGATCAAGTCGGGGTTCACAGATGATGAATGATTTTATCAACTAGTATTACTACTCTTCAAAATTGTACTTCTGTCTGATTTTTGGTTTATTAAAAAAAAAAAAAAAAAAAAAAAAAAAAAACCGCTGCAAATTATTGGATTGAACATTTTTTGAGCTGAATTTGATGCTTTGGGACGAAGTTGGAAAACGGAAACTGAAGAACAACTGCAAATTATTACACAATGGTTCATTTTTCTATAGATCACTCGTCTGCAAAGCCACCAACCATCCAACATGAAGAAAAACATCGATTGTATTTCGGTCAGCTAAAATTTGAACGTAGATTAGGCCTCTTTAGCGATTCACACTCGTGTTTCTGGTTTATCGTACGTCCAAACCTTGAATTCTCGTAGGGAGCGAACGGTTTGTCCTACAGAGCTCCGCGTGGTCTCAAAAAATTCTATAGAATCTTAAATTGAAGGAAAGCAATACCTTTATATCAAAATTTTTTGAGTTAGTTAGTTTTTCAAAATTCATTTTTGAACCCTTAGAAGAGACCTACATCAACCAAAATCTTCGAGGCACAACTAGACCCCAAATGGAGCCTACATGCCAAATTTCATCAAAATCGGTCAATGCTAAGTGGGGAAAGTGCCGCGTACGACGTACGGACGTCCAAATTTTTATTCGATTTTTGGATTCTACGTACCTTGAAACGTAAACCATCAAATTTTGAGGGGGTGTTACAATTGTTTTTCCGGGTCGATTCCAAAGGTTCATTAATGAAAATAATAAACCAAACAGAACCTTTGGAAACGAGCAAGAAAAATTATTTTAATTTCAAAATTTGTTGGTTTACGTGGAAGTTAAGTAGAATTTGATAACCGAATTCCTTAGTTAACATTGACCGATTTTGATGAAATTTGGTTTGTGGGCTCCATTTGTGCCTCGAAGATTTTCGATGATGTCAGTCACTTCTGAGGGGCGAAAAATGAGGGCTGATCTAGCTCAAAATCTGTCAATAGTATTGAATTTCTAGAATTGAATGAGACCACCCAGAGCTCTCTGTAGGACCAACCTTTTGCTCCCTATGAGAACGTAGGATAAATTAGAAATACGAGTGTGAATCGCAAAAGTGGCCTAATCTCCGTTCAAATTCTAGCTGACCAAAATGCGATCGTTGTTAGCAGAGGTGTGTCGGTACATCTGTAACGGGGCAGTGAAGTACTAACTTTAACGGTTCTATGCAGTGACAAAAACTCAACCCTAAAGCTGGGTTCACATGAGCGCGGTCAACGCGGTTGTGCGACGAGGCGGTTACGCGTTCGGCCATTTGATTGGCGGCGCCTCAGCCGCCTGACTACTACTTTTGGAGTGGACTGTCGCGTTTCAAAAATTCTGATTCAACGCGTAACCGCGCGCCCTTTGTTTACATTTTTTGTTATCACGACTTGTAATCACCAATAATTGGTGGTAACCAACAATTATTGTTCCAGCACGGGTATCAACTGGTGTGTTGTGATTTTTCCGGAAGCTTGATCCAAAATGAATCAAGTTTTAGTGAAATTGTAATTTAATTTTTTTTTGAGAGAGAGAGAAAACACTTTATTGAACATTGTAGAAGGAATTGTAATTGAATTAGTTAAGGGAACCCAGGGAAGGGAACTAAAGTGGGTCGGCAGACCAATTTTTGTGCCCCTAGTTCTTGAACACGGTTCATTCTATTGAAATGAAATTTTTTTCCAGAGGTAGTACATATAGTCGTCTTCACTTTAGTCAGATGGATTTTGAAAATTTCAATTTATAGCTTAGGTATGATTTTTCAAAAATTCCGTTTTTTTATCTGCATTCTTCAAATTTTTTTTTTCAAACCTTATCATTGAAATTTTGAGAAACCATCCGACTAAAGTGGAGTTCAATAATAGCAGTTTCGAGGAAAAATTGGGGGAACACGATAACTTCAACCATTGCAGAGAAACAGGGGCAAGAAGGTCAAAAACGTAATTTTACAGGAGAGCACTTTTTCTGAAAACTTCGCAAAACGCATCTCAAACAAAGTAAAACGTAACTCAATGACTTCAAACATGCAAAAAATGATAGAAAGTGAAGAAGAACAAGAAAGAAGGTTATTTTCAATCAGGTTCGCCGTTTTTGTTATTGTTAGTTGGTTTTTTCTCCCAAGTTTCGTGTATTCAACGTATTAAATCCGCGCCGGCTAACACCTACTTTCTCAACTTTGAACTAATTTTTCTACCAGTTCTAATTGTGCAAAATTCAAAAACAATACACCATTTTGTCCGCATTTAAATGAAGAATTTTTTAATGTAAAAAACCGAAAATCGATTTTTTTTTTTTTCATTTTTTCCCTGCTGGGTTCTGAGGAGGAGAGAAGAGAACTGTGGGATTTTAAGTTAGGGGTCGATGAGTATTTTTTACTTTACTTATTTTTATAATTATAGTTTATTTTGGTCTCTTGTAGACATTTGATGAATGCATCGTAATGAAATAAAACGTATACCTATCTAATAAATATGATCTGTGATTCATCATGTAATGGATACTCAAATTGATGAGAATTTCAACCATTTGAGGTGATGTCCAAATTTTTTTTGCATAATTAGCACCTACATCGGAATCATAAATAATGAAGCTTTTCATATGAATATTCTACATCATAATTCACATTGATAATAATGATTACAAATAAAATAAAGCTATCAGAATTCCGATTTTTGGAGTTGGTAGGTAACAGTATCTATCTCGATTCAGTAAAATACTGTTTATCTTTGATGCATTTAAAAATGAAATGGAACATCGTAGGAACAGAAAAAATGTACTTAATTGATGTACCCCCAGCCACCCTTGGTAAGGGCCACCATTGGTGATTTTATAGTGATTCATATAGTTCGGACGAGCTGAATTGAATCACAATGTATAAAATAAAAATGATAGGATTCAAAACATAATAGGATTTCAACTGAAGCGCGGGAAAATTGAAATCGAAAAGCTGTCGCGCAACCGCGACCATGTGAACCTCTAGACGCCCGCCGCGTCCCGAACGCGTAACCGCCTCGTCGCACAACCGCGTTGACCGCGCTCATGTGAACCCAGCTTAAGCTCCACAGACTGATAAGTTATCACGGAATAGCACTGGACTGGGAAGGGATCTTTCATACCAGTAAGCATAACTTGTATCCAGTTCACTTCCATGTACTGGGAAGCGCCCTTGCCAATTCCAAGGACCAATAAGGTATGGTGGAATGGCTCCGGATCGGGAAGGGATCTTCTAGACTGGTTAGCATGGAACTTGTCTCCAGTATGATCATTCCTATGTTATGTTTTCAAACTGCAACGAAAAATTATTCTTTCCTTGAATTGTTTGTTCACTGTAATTGTTAATGGGGGGTGCGCCTTGATTTTTTTTAGATTTCTAATCGAAAGTGGAATACATAGGTACTGAGAATTTTGGCACCAACCGCGATCTTCTAGCGTGAGTAGATCTGTTTCCACGATTTTTCAAAGTTTCGACCGTTTATGACGTCACGCGCCCCTCTCGCCTGGGCGGGACCCCCCAGTCACTGTGACGTCATAAATGGTCGAAACTTTAAAAATTCATAGGAAAAGTTTACACGCGCTAGAAGGTCGCGGTTGGTACCAAAATTCTCAGAATGAGGTCTACCTTAGAAAGAAAATAACAATAAACAGTTTTTCCTACCCAGGCGCACACCCTATTGTCTCTTCCGTAATACTTGTTCAAATTCCTTCCTTTTGTATCGCAAGTTCAGATCATAAGCACGGAAGAAGGAAGATAGGGATTTGTCCCAGGGAAATACCTGGACAGAAACACGAGTTGTACTCAATTTTGAGTCCTTAGCAACCAGTAATCACATTTCCTAATAGAGGCACCTACAACTCTCTTTTTCATCCAATTTCTTCACATCGAACATGATCGTGACGCGAAAATAATTATGGTTGGTAGGTAGTAGCAATGGCATAGCTGGGAGTGATCTACACAGAAAAATAATAAACCTTTGTGTAATAATGCGTTTCATAAGGACTCCTGCCCACCCCTAGATCAATCAATTTTGATTACTTTTGACTAAAATACGAGCTATTAGTAATCATTGTCAAAATCACAAATCGATGAGTTACTACTGAAAATGCCGCAACAACGACTACATGAAGGTGAACGAAATTTACCTCTTAATTGAAGGTAGAAACGATGGTTTATATTCATTCAGTCGGCTTGGGCGAATGATTGAAGAATCCATTGGTGTCAACAGCAAGTTCACCCCAGGATGAATCCGTCGATAAATCTGCAAAGAAAAAGAAAGTTGGTCAAGATTCGTGCGATGCGGATAAATCAAAATGAAATTTGGAATAAGATTTTGGTGAAGTTTGACTCAGTTAGGGCAAGTCTGGATGGGTTGTTATTTCATTGTTAGTAAACAACTCAACATAGCGTATACATTCCAATCATCATTCAGAAAACTTCACATCAAACCTATTCGTTAATTTGAAAACCATTCAGTCAATAAATAGGCATCGTCAACACAACATTGACAAAATTCAATCCGAACGTAAATTAAGAAAAAAAAAAAAAAAGAAACGCTCAGCTAAACTGTCGATCAGTGGAACTTTCTGAGCTATAGTCCATAGAATACGTAGCTTTTTCAAGACAAATATCAAGGTTTTCCTTCTTCGATCCTATTTTTCTCAAACTCGAGGCTTTCCCATTGAAAAACCCGTCAGCCAAGTTGGGTAGGCAGTTCAGCACCGTCCAAGTTTGTACGAACAAGATTGCGTCGAACCCCTACAGATACCGCGAAACATAAACTTTGACGATCAAATTGATGGTTTCTAGCGTTCAGAAAAACAAAATGAATGGGGATAATTCCGATTCAAATAGATTATTCAGAATAATCTGCCAACTCGAACTCACATATTGGTTCAGAGTTTACCACGGTAGCGGAAGCGTTGTTTTCACTTTTCAAGGCTGAAAAAAAGTTCTCAAAAATTGAAATTTCCACTCGCGTTTTAGAACTTCCTGAACGATTTTGGTTCTGTCTATCATGAAATCCTGGCAATGGGCGAAACTTCACGAAGTTATTGTCCGATTTCGATGAAATTTTCAGGGATTGTGCGGGTTGGCGAGTACTGTTAGCAGATCGAAAGAATGCGGTTGGCCAATTTCCCAAAGGGTGTACCTACTAACATAGACGACTACCTGTTCCAAAATCTTAGGTAGCCTGGTGAGTCGGGCTGGGGGAAGGACCGAGCCTCCGTATCTCACCCCGTCGTAATCTAGGCATAGAGCAACTCGAGTCATGAGGTAGATAATTCGGTAGATAATAGATGATGATAGCATATAATGGGGTGATTGCATGGGTCGGAATTTCGTGTTTTTGACTTCAGATTCGAATTTAGCGCACTTAAAAACGTATCTGTACCAGTTTTCAGTTAGAAATTCCATTTAGTTTAGCCGTATTTGAATAAAGAAGTACCGTGCTTTTTAGTGTTGGCGGGCCACTCCTCTTACGTCATCCCTAAACGAGAATCTCACAATAGAGTGCGTTGAGATCACTGCCATCGAGGACAATTCGAGTCAGAAACATTGAAATATAGTTGCAAAATAATGGTGATGATTAAAAAAACGTTGAAATATATTTTTCAAGCTTTACATGTCTGAATTAATCGTTTAAATTCAAAGTTTTGAAGCATATTTTGGTTATTTTTCTTGTTGTTAAAACCTCGCGTTACTTTTACGGTCATGTTATCACGTTATCAGTGGACACATTTCTGGTGGTGCGGTCTGAGTTCGTACCATAGTTTATACCGGTATTTACCTACCATAATTTATTAGTTGATTGGTTTGGAAAAGATAATGTTCTCTGTAAAGTTTCAAGAAGCTTTTAATAAACGCTTGCATACGAGTCTGCAACACTTCTTCATTTTTTCCCGCTACCTACCCGATAATCTGCTTTCGAATGTTGTTGACAGTTCTTTTAACTCAGGGGTATATCTCAGTTTCTTCCGTAAGTACAGCGGTTTTTGCAGCATATAATTTATGCAAATATTTAGGGCTTTCCAACGAATGGTGAACGATTTTTCTACGAACACGAATGACGAAGATAAAGTTCGGTAGGAACGACTTGGTTGTAAGTAGAAATCATCAGAAAACCAACCGTAACTTTTTTCGTTTATGTGCCAAAGTATTGACATAAAATGTCTATATGCCAAAAAGGAGAGCCATCGATTAGAGTCTCGAGGTGGCTTTCCTGGAAAATATTCCGTATTCGTATATTGGCACGTAGCACGATTTTTACGTCAATAAAAAGTTCGTCAGCGCCGAAATAAGAGGAGCCAAGAATGAAGGTAAGTTGACACTTTTGTAGAAAGTAAAAGATCAGTTGTTTTCTAGAGTGTAGTACTTATTCATCAAAATGGTTGCAGTAGCTCATTTATTGGAAGTTTCATCGTTGTGTCATTATCCTGTACAACGTAGTACCAATGAGTGTTTGTAAATTGTTAAATAAAAGGATGTTGGTTATGTCCAACTTGGAAGAATCTAGCAAATTTGCGAGGTTGTGGCTCGAGTATCACCAGAACACCGCGTTTCTTCACAACCATATAAGGTTTCAGTTACAGTAAAGGGAATGCCAGAAGGAAACGAAATCTTAGATGCAACATGTTTCGATTGCGCTGCTAGCAAAATTCAGTATGATAGCACCTCAAACGAACGTAAACAAACAGAGGGTTGCTATCAAAGGACCCCCTGGGCAAAGGATCCCTCCCGCACAGTACCCCCTGTCGATAACCTTGCGTCAGGGTAACAGTGGTGTAGGGGTCTCTTGGCCCCCTTCACACCCGTGACGTAGCCCCCACCCCGCAGTGTCCAAGCCGTGTGTAGGTTTTCCCGCCTGAATCCGAGAATCCCGTTCTTTGAAAAAATCTCTAAATTTTTAGGAAACGTTTCTGGGAGTTTTATTTGCAGATTCGTACTTCAATAGAGATTCTCTACAAAGAAAAAATACAAAAAATATCATGCAACTACCCCATTGGGAACCACTGCAGCTTTTAGGTCAACACCAAAGCCCAGTAATAAACCAACCCTCACTCCATCATCGGTTGGTAGTCAACAACCTTTGGTATCATTTTTCCTGGCTTGAGTGGCAGTTAGAAGACGGACGATGTTTTAGGGACTGTAATACACATGGAAACCTCAACAAGCCATCCGCATTCTTTCAATCTGCAAACAGTAGATGGTCCCCTATGGAAATCATGGCCCCCAAAATAAGTAATTTGTGCGCAAGCGCAAACGAAAAATCCTTGTAACAGCCATATAACTTCTACATTTTCCTACAATATTCAAAGATTGTGCGGGTTGACGTGTAGATGGTCCCCTATGAGAGTAGTGGAAGGTACTTAGAGACTGATGTTATGAGATTAACTCCTGTGCATCGGATCATCTATACAATCGCGTTATGGATAAGAAGAAGTTATGTGCCACACCCACTTGGCAGACGTTTATCCTTTCGAAAACCTCGGATTCAACTTGGAAAACATTGGTCGACAGAAACATCGTTAAAATACGGCAATTTCTAGGTGAAAATACGTTTTAAATCGCACTCTTTGGCCAAAGTGTTTCACTAACCAATACTAAGGTTCTATTTCAGTGCAAGGTAGGTCATCTATTGTTAGAGATTACTAAACAGCATAATCCATTCATTATCGAAGTCATAACACTAATAAAAATGTCAAATAGTTAGAAAAGAAGATGCATTTCATCAAAGATTATTAAGAACTACGTACTAGGTATCGAACAAATTAACTTACGTGAGATGGAGAAATAATCCCGTCTCGATTGCTTCGATGGGTCTGGAATGAGAAAGAAACACAAAATGAAGATGTTTACAAAAAACAACAACGAATAAAGTCGACATTCAGAAGACATTAGTGAAGTTTCACTCAGTTAGGGCAAGTCTGGATGGGTTGTTATTTCATTGTTAATGTAAACTCAACATAGCGTATACATTCCAATCATCATTGAAAAACTTCAAATGCACAACTTCTACGACACACAACATGCGGTAACGACTGAGAAAAACGATTCCGTCACATCTGCTCGAATTCTATAGAAAAACAGAATGTTTTTCCACTGACAAAAAAAAGTCGTAAGAAATAACGTCAAAAACAATCAAAAGAGTGACGATACAAGATCCATCGTCAAAGTTACTTTTTGGGTATAAATATAAATGAACACACTCGAATTGGCGCCTATCACGAGAACACTTTTACTAATAATTCATTCATGATGCCAAGGAAGGTGCAAGAAAACAAGTCCGAGGACGGAGCAGCCATTTGGCTTCCAGAAATTTGACTGACGCCTCACGCACGGACAAAAAAAGAAAGAAAAAAAAATTGCCATAAATTAATTTGAATTTTTGGAAACTGAATTTGAACTCTTGGCATACCAATTTGAGAGTTTGGCAATTCAATTAGAACTTTTGGCAAATCCTTGTCCAATTTGTTTTAGGTACTTCAAAAACGTCCAAAACCTTGTTTTTCTCTCGCAATAATTAATTAATACGGAAATAATTATATTCAAAACGTGGAGCGAAAAAACAAATAACAGTAACAGGAAATGTATTCGCAGGTAACTGAATGGCTGTCATCATCTCTACAACATGGACGTGACGTCACGACTGAAGTTGCAGCAGTCGGTATATCTTTTCCGTGGAAGTAGAAATACATTTCTTTTGTTCATTCCAAAGTTCAGTGTTTACGTGGAAGCAACAAAAAAGATTCTAGGACTAAACATTTTTCTTTCCATGACAGATACACAAAAATATTATTTTATACAGATATACAGTAAAAATCCTGTTTGAGTAAAATAAGACTGTTTCAACTACCTAATCAAATTTGCTTTACTTAAATACCTCTAGAGCCGGTTTATCAGTCACCAAAGTTAAAGGAGGTTTATGTATACCACTGTTAACTTCAACGATGGGATAAATTATGGATGCTATAAAGAAGCTGTTTATCAGTGCGAAGCTAACCCACTGGTAACTATTAACTGGCTGGTAAAATTAACTGTCTGTTAGGCCGAATGATCGATCATTTACCCAGCTTATCAAGATGGCTGTGGAAAGCTTAAATAAAATTCAAGCTTCTTCCACATAAAAAAATCGTTTTCGAAGTGTGTTTCGCGTCAGAAAGAAGAAGAAATTAGAAGAGGAAGAAGCAATGTGCTTTGTTGCCTTTGTTTTGGCGTTTTCCCTTCTCGATCTCGGTACCCATTTCCTTCTTGGCACGGCAGTACGTATTGTTTCATGTTGAAAATTGTCTGGTTATGACAAGATCCCGTCCACCGTGCCACTATGTCCAGAATTTTCAAATTTGCAGACGAAATAGTTTGTACGTTAATAGGGAAGTACCCTTTTCTATTTCGAAAATTTTCGGCCTGTGCCCCTCCTGGCGACTGAATTTTCACATGCGTGCAGTCCATAGCACCTATAGCCCCAGGAGACCTGGATTTATTGTTTTTCAATAAAATTCCATCCGAGATTGAATTAATTCTCCCTCGGTTGCTTGCATTTTGATAAATTGGGCGGATAGTCTGGCAGTTCCCAGGGACACCTGCTTGACAATTTTACAGGCAGAGCTTTTACTGACGCCACCAAAGTCGCCGACAGACACCAACATGGTTTTATATTATTTTATTCAATCGAAATCTCATCAAAAAATCGCAATCGTCCCACTTCTCCAAATGGTCAATCCGCGATTTTACCATGTAGGGCCGCCTTCTTCCCCACTGCAGGAATTCGACTATTGCAACATCTTCGTCGCTGCTCTCTGAAAAAGAGCCCCACACATCCATTTTCGATTGTAGCATAATTCACCAACAATCAACAACGCAATTAGCAAAAACGAACGTTCTGAGAATCAAAAACACGAGAACTGACTCTAGGTTAAAAACCCTTGGATAAATCGAGTTACCCTCCAGTAACTTTTTATCCGGTCTTCGGACGACCAGGTAACTTTAAACTACGGGTAACGGCTATCTGGGGACTGATAAACGCGTACGATTGAGTTACCCGATGACCGTCGGATGAATCTGCTTTAACAGGGGGTAAAATGTGACTGATAAACCGGCCCTTAGGGTATTTAGTTTGTTTATTTCATATCAACAGCCAGTTTATTATATTATTTATCATGTTGTTTCCCGCCTGCAATATCTGAACTCAGAACTGGAAACGTTGAGGGTATGCCTCCAGAATTAGACCTGCCGTTCTCGAGTTCCCACAGCACTGATTTCTTTCCCTAATCACTCGCGTAACAGGACGAGTAGGGGTCTGGGATATTCCCACTTCATGTCCCGATCATTTTGGCTCGTCTCGTTCCTATCTCAACTAGGATTCATGTTGCCTTTGTTCATAATTACCCATCAAAGTGGGTATCAATAGAACCAAATTATGATTTAATGATCATACTCGAGAAATTCCTAGAAAGGAATGGGACAGAACTTAGAAGCTGCCGAAATTACTACCAGTTCATATTCATGAAGTTATTGGCCGTATTTTGAAACTAAACATCCTACAACAGGGAAAAACTTGCAGGAGTATCAGAGACCCTACTCGTCGTTATCCCATCCCGCAATTGGTAAAGGAGTTTAGCCTTTGTGGCAACTCGAGACCACCAGAACGGTACAGTCGCATCAAAATTAGGGAGCTGTTGTCTCCATAGTTTATGTTAATTGGCAATGAAATTAAAGAGAACCGAAGGGGTTAAGACAGGAAAAATTGAGAGATTATGTACAACAAGAAACTAGAAGCATCCGGTCTTTCAATTTTCACAACGAAACAAAACTCTACCCGGAAATGACTACAGATTCGACAGAATTAGTGCAAATGTGACGGTTGAGTTAACTTGCTTTTAAAAACACTCAGAAAAAACGAAAATTTTGTAAATTCACTGGTTGTGCAAATCAATTCAAACAAATTAAAGAGTTGCAATGAATGAAAATTGCGGCTTACCAGGTTGTTCCGATCGATTGACGAACACGATGCGATGGAAAGGAACATTTCCTCGAGATCTTACGAGACCTGGAACAGCGAACTAATTTTGAGGATCGATGGTAATACAATCAGAAGAATCAAGAATAATAAAAATGATCATTTCAGAATCCTTTTGGCTTGTACAGAAAATGTAATCACATTCTTCATAGTTAGAATATCATCATGAAATAGGGTGGACATGTAGAGTAGAATCTCAAGTTTTTGCAACGTTGCAGACGGAACCAACGGGGAAGAATTTTGGTACCAACCGCGACCTTCTAGCGTGTGTAAATCTTCCTATGAATTTTTAAAGTTTCGACCGTTTATGACGTCACGCGCCCCTCTCGCCAGGGCGGCACCCCCCAGCCCACTGTGACGTCATAAAAGGTCGAAACTTTGTAAATTCATAGGAAGATTTACACACGCTAGAAGGTCGCGGTTGGTACCAAAATTCTCAGAATGAGGTCTAACCTTAGATTAAAAATAACAATAAACAGTTTTTCCTACACAGGCGTAGGATAAACATAATAATTCTAGATTGTGACTGCATGATCCGTTGGGGAGCTTGGTATGAGGTAGAAATGTGACGTTCCACTTAGAATCGGTGACATTTCTCATGACTTCGACTATCCTAGCTAGGGTTTGAATGTTCTAGCCGTGATTACTCCAGCTATATAGTTTACTTAAAACAATAGATGTGTATTTCTTGGAACTTTTAGCTGTACATCATCTTTTACCACGTTCCAAAGAATTCAATTGACTCAAGTATGGATCCCCGAGCCCCCCCCCCCCCCCCTTAAACGTCTCTCCTGCAGCCCTAGTGTTGCTACTTAAGAGTAGGTTGTGCTCTTTCCAGGCACTTGGGGATCTGAAAGAATGCGACAAGGGATTCCAGCATGTCTTTCCAGTTAGCTGAGTTAAAAGCGTTGTTGAAATCCGCCTCAAGTAGGGCAATGTTTAGAGTGTACTGGCTCTCTTCTAGCAACAAAATTATCAACTCCTTTCTTTCACTTTTGAGCGTCCTTTCCAAAACCCTAAAGTCAAAAGAACCAGCATACATCGAGGAAGAAAAACAAATTTTTAGCCCCCTCAAAATTTAATGGTTTAGGTACTATTTATAACCACATTGACAATAATTCATCACACAAATTTAGTTAACTCAGAACGGAACGAGTATTCTGGGCAGACAGATCTCCCACTACAACCCGATTGCCCGCAACGTTGCAAAAACTCTATCAGTGTGGAAATTTTCAATGTTTGCATAAGTGACACTTACATCAATGTTTCAAGCAGATGATGCCACGACAGTCCAGTAGTCCAGTAATGCTAGAATGGATAAATTCAAAATTAGAGTACAATAACGATTGAAGCAGTAAAATGGTTTACAGAGTGTGATGATCGGGTTCAATTATATTCAGAATCCTTTTGGCTTATAGTGAAAAATGAAATCACTTTCATTCATATCAGGATTATCATCATGTAAATCACGAGTGACAATTTTCAGGTGTGTATGAAATAACCAACAAAAAATTAAATTTTGTAGAAATCACTTACAATTCCGAAGAGAATTTGTTGGTTCTTTCTGCATCCGCGTGGTTCAGCATCTAAAACGAGCGAAAAATCCATTAGGATTTTAAATATCATTTTAACAATCTTGGTACTTGTAGAAATCAATATTGGAACGTGTGAACGCTACAAAAGTGGTGATATGTTTGCCATCTGCTCTATTTACACGAGTATTAATCTAGCATGTAGGTATTTTCTAGTATCGTCACTCCAATAGTTTAATTGGCTCTTCAATTCAAAGCATTATTTAAAAATGAGAGCAATCAGAATCCTTTTGGCTTGTATGGAAAATATAATCATTCTCTTCATAAAAGGATTATCATCATTTTGTTACCTACAACTACATAGATACTTGACATGATCTGAGATTCAACTATTTATCTAGTAGGAAAACATTTTCTAGACTTAGGAGGTAATTAGGATTTTCGATTAAAATCACTATTTAACCCTAAATGGACCATATATCATTAGTGACACCAAATTACGACGATTTTTCACGAAGTCTAAGGACCACTGATACCAACCACTGGAGGCCAGACAGACCAAAGGCAACTATTCTATTCTTGAATTAAAATAATCAATTTCAAAAAATAAAAAATAATGAAATTTCTTCCTTTGATTTATTATTATTCTCTGAATAAAACCTAGTTTCATTAAGAGCTAGTTTCATTTTTTAATAAGTCAAAACTTTGCTGTGAAAATGTGAAACAAAGTCTATTCGTCTTTATGTTTCTGTGGTTGAAAGGCGCATTTTTCGTCCTCTATAACTTGATTACAGAACATAATTAATTTACAGAAACATCGGATCAATCCAAGACGATTATTTTCATTGAAACATTACAAGGAGTTGCTTATTATGGTAGTTCACAGTAGGTATCTACAAATAATAAAGACAAAACTTAATACATAAGAACTCGGCGGAAAACCAGAGAGTTGAAAAAGGCGCGTGATCGGAGTGTTAAAAACCCCTTCCGCGTCACGTTTTTCGGGTAGTTACCCTGGAGCAAAAACATGTTCCATGTTAATATGAAACAATACAATACAAAAGTGATGGGGGGGGGGGGAAATAGTACCAATATTTAAACCCCTCTGCCTATTGGTGACACCAGAAATGGGCGAATTCAAATTCATAAATACAAATCATATCCGCGATTTTATGATTTTGGTTTATTATTTTCAATAATGAACCTTTGGAATCGACCAAGAAAAAAAAATTTTAACACCCCCTCAAAATCTGATGGTTCACGTTTCAAGGTACGTAGAATCCAAAAATCGAATAAAAATTTGGCCGTCCGTCCGCCGTACGCGGCACTTTTGCCACTTAGCATTGACCGATTTTGATGAAATTTGGTATGTAGGCTCCATTTGGGGTATAGTTGTGCCCCGAAGCTTTTGGTTGATGTAGGTCACTCCTAAGGGTTCCAAAATCAATTTTGAAATTTTGAAAACGCCCTAACTAAAAAAATTTCGATATAAAGGTATTTTTTTTCCTTCAAATTAAGATTCTATAGAATTTTTAGAGACCTCGCGGAGCTCTGTAGGACAAACCGTTCGCTCCCTACGAAAATTTAAGGGTTTATATTGAAATATATATATATATATATATAAATCAAAACACGTGTGTGAACTTCAAAAGAGGCCTAATCTCCGTTCAAATTAGAGCTGACCGAAATACGATCGATGGTTGGTGATTTTGATTTTTTTTTTTAATTTTTTTTTTTTTTCCTCTTCATATTGGATGGTTGGTGATTTTGTAGACGAGTGATCTATATAAAAATAATAAACCGTTGTGTAATAATTTGCAGCGTTTTTCTATGATTTCTCTAAAAATCGAATTTTTCCTGAAAATCATACTTTTTTAAAATGATTTTCTCCCGAACTCTCGACATATTTATGACCTTACATTGTCAAAATAATCAATCAAAATTCGAAACGCTCACAATTTCTTATAGAATTGTTCAAGCAGAATCGAATGAGACCAACCCCAGGTCGCTACGACCAACCGAATAGATTTTCGTATTTTACGATTTGCACTGAAAATCATAAAAAAAGAAATTACGATTTTCACCGAAATGTTGGTCGTATTTATTCCATAAAATTGTCAAAATAATTAATAAAAAATTCGAAACGCTCACTATTTCTTAAAGGATTTTTCACGCAGAATCGAATGAGACCAACCCCAGGTCGCTACGACCAACTGAATAAAAAGTACGACGAAATGTCCGGTAAAAATAATGATTTTTTATGATTTACAGCGCAAATTGTTGAAAAAAATACGTTCTTCAACGGAAATGTCGTCGTACTTTATATTCGGTTGGTCGTAGCGACCTGGGGTTGGTCTCATTCGATTCTGCGTGAAAAATTCGATAAGAAATAGTGTTTCGAATTTTGATTGATTATTTTGACAATGTTAGGTCATAAATATGTCGAGAGTTCGGGAAAACATCATAAAAAAGTACGATTTTCAGGGAAAATGAAAAAAATTCGATTTCAGGAAAATCATAGAAAAAAATCATAAAATTGTATTCAAAATACGAATACGGGGGAAAATCGTATTCAAAGTGTGAATACGATTGTATTCATATTCACGCCTGTATTCGTATTCATAATCATAAAATCGCAGATATGATTTGTATTCTTAATAGTATTTATGAATAAGAATTCGCAAATGGCAAATGGCGCGCCAGTCCCAGTGTCACTGGTGCACCTAAAAAATCTTAGTAATTCCCCAGCTGTCTCCAGAATAATACATTTAAATTCAGTGGACAAAGCCAATTTCGTGAACTATTGGAAGTTGTGACCAAAATTTTCCCAGAAATCGATGAAAAATGTTTTAGGTCCAATTAGGGTTAAGAAGAAAGGGGCTATCAGAATCCTTTTGGCTTGAATAGAAAATATAATCATTCTCATCATAAAAGGATCGTCATCATTTTGTTGCCCAATTAAACACATACAACATCTACGTAGTCAATACCATCATCTGTTGTCCAAATGTGAGGATTCGGTTGTTTGTACTGCACAAATGACCTAAAACTGATTTCAAAATGAAAAACAGTTCTGTGACTCGGCGCAGATTTAATATGGCATACTATTATAGCAACAAGTCAGTCGTATGAACTTGCTACTGATCAAGATATGCCTTTACTTAGAGCTATGAGTGTGTGAACAGAAACATCGTTCAATTTGAACGTTCTCGCAGTAGAAAGTTAGAATAACACCAGGCTTGACGGTTCAAAATGTTACGACATGCCAGTTCGGACGCTAACAAGAGCTTATGAAAATTGTCAGTCTTGAAATCTTCAGGCAGAATTTTGTCAGCAATCCTTTCAGAGAGCTAGGTTTAGGGTAAAAGGTCATCATGAAATTCAAGACTGATTCACGTAATGAATATTGAAAGAACAATTCAGCTGATTGATTCGAAAAATTCATCTTCTCTACCATAAATAACATTAATCATAAATAAATTACTGAGTCGATGAAAAACGTATGTAATAACAGCAAAAATTCAGTAAGAAGTCAAATCCGGATTTTACTGTTATTCATCAAAAGGTTGATACAATAAAAACTTGAAAAATACGCTTTTTGAGTAAAAACTGTACAACAAGGAGGCATCTTTTTAACATTTCTGTATCTATTCAAGGATTTCAGGTCAAATCCAAGTCCGAGGTCTAATCATCACGTGCTTTCGGCCATACTGGTGCCAGAAGTGGGCGGGTTAGACCCAAACTACCCTCAACATTTGAGCCAGACGCCCCCTTTACCATACAGGAGAACAATGGAATCGAGGGTGTCAATCAGAATATAACCATAATCAGTGAAATATCAGACATATGCATGTCTCAAATTAAATAATCATCATCAGAACGACCCTCTTTACAGCAAAAGATAGAAAAGACACGCAAATGCGTTCGTACTTGAAACTGTCAATTCGTCTGTTTTTATCAACTCAATTCAGAATTCTATAAATTTGATCAAAATTACCTCCTAGAACTACATTACATAGAATTGAATCTTTGGAGAAAAGTCCTTAACCCAAAGCATGATGTGACTCTATTGAACCGGTGTTCTCAGTAAAAATGAACAGCGGTTCTTCGTTATTTTGAGATTGGTAGTCCACGTAACGGGGGTCTGAGTCGGTCTCCGTTAGTTCCTCGTTCCGGGCCAGCATTTCCCTAAATTGCAGGGGCTCAAACTTTAAATATTGTACCCAAATTCGAAATATTCCAGGATTTTTGAAATTCATTTGTGCAGCAGCCTAGGGAGTTGAAAAACAAAAAGATTGCCGCTGGAATCATCAAAATCGAAAAATAATTAATTGCCAGAGAAATTTGAGAAAACCCAAATTGAATAAACGATTTTCCCCCTATTTCTCTGGCAATTATTGATCAATTCGGATGATTCCAGCGGCAATGTTTTAGTTATTTCAATTTCCTAGGCCCATCCACTAATGAATTTTGAAAATTCTTGAACATTTCAAATTTAGGTACAACTTATAAAGTTGTACGTGCACTATCAATTTCTCAAAATTGAGTACATTTCAGTAAATAATTAAGTCAATTATGCGGGTAGAAACGAACAGACTTCACGACAAAGTTATCCAGAGAGTAGACGATTTTTTTTCGTAATGGTTGGAAGGATCTGAATGAAGATCCGGGAAGTTGTTAGAAAGGAAGCTTATGAACAAGTAAGGAATAATTTTCTTTCCAACCTGAAAATTTACATGTTTTAAAATACCTGAAAATTGCCAGGAGGGTGATTCATATTGACTGCTACTAAAAAAAACGGATATGTGGCAGTTTCAATCCAATACCAGTAGAAATCAAATCCAAAACTTACTGACGGTTTCACTCAGAATAAAATTATAATCATTGAGAGTTCAGACATATACTTGTCTCAAAATAAAATCTTCATCGTGAAACGTTCCTTCTTATTGCTTCTTTCATTTTCAACTTTATAACAATCCCAATCTAACCATGAAATTAAAAATTACACTTAGAGAAGAAATATAAATGAGATTTTGAGTCAACTCACTTCAATCCAGGCGGGAATTTGGAGACAGAATCGACACTAAAACACCTCATCGCCCAACTGGAACATAAATTACACATACCGTGTAAATGTAAGGTTCGAGATAATGAACAAAACATCATTCATGGTGAAATGAGTCGGTATCGAGCGAGCATTGATCAGATCAAAGAAAGTTACCATAAGTTATTTTCTCATCAATGGATATTATGGCAGGGATAACAATCATCATTTCAATGCAAAAACTCGAGTACACCTCTTGGTCTCAAAATCCGACAATTTAGCGGGGAATTTCAAGACAACAGTGTGATTGCTTAGCACGCTTGCTGGCCGAGGATCCTGATACTTAGAAAAGACTGAATATTATCAAATAAATTGAGGGTGTGACAAATGAAGTCCTTTGTGTTCTTTGTAACAGCTTATTTATTACGGGGAGCTTTCAACAACCCTCTGGTTGTTATCATCAGCCCTACAACAAATTGGAAATGTGACATATATAAGAGATACAACTTTCATTAATTTTGGAGAATGGCTTTAGATGGATGCGTGGTTATAAAAATTCTATGGACAATGGTGGAAGATGAAGAGTGGACTAGAAAATTAAAGGAAAATTTGACTTACCAACAGCAAAAATGTAGTCCTTGTTGGGGGCACAACCAGACAACTACTGCAGGTGAAAAACAAAATGGTGGTGTTATCACCTGCAGGGTTGCCAATTGGTCTCCCCACTTCAGGACTCATCAAAGAGCTGTTGGTAAATGCAAACAGTATTGCCAACGTCTGATTTAAAGTTGATAGAATTGTTGTTCTGATTAATATGGAAGGCTTCTAATATTTTTCTTTTTTAAAATGTTTTTCATTATCTATTATTTTAATGTTTTGGAAGTCAAAATTATGATTGTTTTCAAGAGAATGTATGGAAAGTGATGTGGTGGGTTTTTGTTTGTTTACATCATACTTATGTTGGTAGACTCTTCTCTTCAGCCATTGCCCTGTTTCCCCTATGTATTTAGCAGTACAATCATTGCAATTTATTTGATAAACTAAGCCTGATCTATTGTCTGTTGGTATTCTATCTTTCTTATTATTAAAAAATTTGGATTTAAGACTATTGTAACTTCTATGGCCTAATTTAACATTGGGAATTATTTCTTTTATTACAGTTTGAATTTTATGGCTAGTTTCTCCCAAACCCTGCAGGTGATAACACCACCATTTTGTTTTTCACCTGCAGTAGTTGTCTGGTTGTGCCCCCCACAAGGACTCTACATTTTTGCTGTTGGTAAGTCAAAATTTCCTTCAATTTTCTAATCCACTCTTCATCTTCCACCATTGTCCATGGAATTTTTATAACCACGCATCCATCTAAAGCCATTCTCCAAAATTAATAAAAGTTGTATCTCTTATATATGTCACATTTCCAATTTGTTGTAGGGCTGATGATAACAACCAGAGGGTTAATAAAAAAGAGGGGTAATAAATAAGCTGTTACAAAGAACACAAAGGACTTCATTTGTCACATCCTCAATTTAGTTGAAAAGAAGGATAGTCCCACCCAAGAACATAACATAATATGTTCAGCATATTATGCTGAATATCATCATTCAATCGTCACTTACCGACTCAAGAAAGCGTTACCAAGTTCATTTCAACAATGTCATGTGAAAGTATCAAAAACACTTTTTGTGGAAAATTGTGGATAAATATTTTGTGGCATAAAGCGAATTATTTTTAAATGATCTGACTGTAGAGCCGAAGTTTTTTTTTTTATAAAGGAGTGAAATCCTCGAAAAAATGATAACTAAATAATTTAATAATTACACGACGGTTTATATCACACGAGTTTTCCATGAAAAGTATCTACCAACCGTACTATCGCATTCTTGCCTTGTAAAAGGATTTCGAATAAATATATTACTATTATCAATCAAATTTGTTTCGACAGGATGTACCTAACAAACCATCGTCATCTGGGAGTTGAGGCTTCAGTAGTAATTTAGCTAAGAAAGCACAACCGAGTGACAAAACTTTTCGCAGTAACGAAAAATATCGCATTTGATCAGCTGAAATTTGAAAGGAGAATCGCCTCCTTGAGTTAATTCCGCATTTTAGACAACAAACTGTACAACTTGTTTCCAAATGGCGCGATTGACTTTTCACAACCGAAGAAGATTCTTTCGCACCTGTGATTGTTTGATCAGTAAAATATTAGCAGCCAAAAGGTGTTTGGTTTCATTAGGAATCAAATGGTAATTCCAATATTTTCATCACGTCTACAACAATCACAGAACAGTTCTTGTTAGCTCTGCTACACAGAACTGGTGCCAATTTCACCTTTAACAATTACATCTTTTACCATCCATCATTCCAGTAACGAAGATGAATGAAGGAAAAGCTTCTGTACACACTGAATGAGCCCTAGGGTTGTCTCCTAGTAATTCAAGGCGCCCCCGGGAGCCGCCATGGTGGGTGAGTCCGGCCCAGCTGGCCCCACAATTTGTTTTCCCTTCCTCCCTTTATAACAGGCTGCATAAGAATAAGAAACGAAGAAACTCACAAGTTCCTATTTTCAATCATGATTTAAATAACTATACACCTACAGTTGAACATTTTAACTACCTATATATCGACTGTGAACTTGCAAAACCATGTAAGTCCGATTTTTTTCGCAAATAAGGTTATTAGCTATTTGGATAGAATGAGACACCCTTGATCCATCAAACGGAGCCAAACTGGCAAAAACTCGACTATCTCTTCTCTATGCGTCAAAAGCAACAAATATGAACCAACAATGACGAGTTAAGTCCACTTTGAAACAAGTTATTCTCGTTTCCTGTAAAATTACTGGAAAACGACTTACATGGTTTTGCAAGTTCACTGTCGATATTATTTTGTAAATTGACGCATTCATGTCCTTGGAGACAAAGAATAAAGATTCATCCATCTTCAGAGTGAGAAAGGAAGGAAGTTTTTTCTTGCTCAATTCTAATGGTTCACGACTAAACATGATACGTAATGAGTTTCTGAAAAATTCACGTTTCACAAAAAATTTCAATCCTCAGTTTGATAAGCATGAAATTTCCTCAAAGCTTAGAATAATTCGATCTAAATCGTTAAGCACATCCTGGAATCCACGTATGGCGCAAACTGAGTTCAAATCAACAAATTTCTCCTCTAACATGTTAATTGTAACTCAAAATTATTCCAAATACTATTCTAGTAATACAGTTGTGCTTCTTACAGTGTACAAAGGCAGTCATTTACCTAAAATTACCTACCAGGAAATAAGTTATAAATCCTACGTTCAACCCTTTATAATAAGTGATTCATTAGATTTTTCAATTAATAAAAAACGGTAGAAAAAAACACCGAAGAATAAATTATCTCCAGACAAATTTAGAGGTCTTTGAAGACTTATGCCTATTTGAACGAAAAAATTATTGCCCGACATTTCGTTTTATTTTGGTACCAGAAAATTGGCAACGCAATTTACTACCTCATCAGTTTGTAGTAATTTGTGAAATAAGATTGAAAGAAAGCATTGTTTCATTTTTCGTGGCAAAGAAATTTAGATCGAGCAGAAATTGATCAGGTTTTTTTTCAAGTTACCATAAGTTATGCGTCTCATCAACGATTATATGACAGGGATAACATTCATCACTTCAACTCCTACTCGATCGTTTGTAACTTGTTGGGAAGAGAAATTTTGCAACTTTCAAGTAAATGTATTCTTGAGTTATAGTTTACCTGTAAATCCAGAAGACATCGAGCTGGAAGCCTCAGCTGGAACACTCAGAACTCCTGAAAAGGGAATGGGAAAACAGTTAATTTGTGCTCATATGCTTTTGGGGTAATCTAGGAAGAAGTTGATCGGAATCAGATAAGTCGATCATCAAAACACGACCTCAAAGGCAATGTTGATTATGCGTGGTGCATGACGTGTTTATCATCATAAACATCGGCGAAACGTACGACGTGTTCCAAAATACTTCACGTACGAGCAACCCAAGTTAACAAACTGAGACTCAGTCAAAATGATATGTTTGATGAAAGTAGTGTAGAGGTAACAATCCCTAAAGTGCAGTTTTGTTCGAAGAACCCTTGACATCCATTCCGGTTCCAAACATTGCCAGTCAATCGGGTTTAATGGATAAATAATCCTCGTCGAAGATGCAATGCGTGCTTAACCGACTCATGGCAACTTTTCAGGACTTTTTCAGGGACTTACATTCGACTTATCCTACAAGTTTACAATTACCCTCTAATCTTCCATGGCTAAGAAAATTAAAATTCACATAAGGCAATTCAGTGAAAAACTGGTTATAACATGGTTAGCAGCTCATGCTGATTGATTTTATGGTCAGATAGCACTGGTTGCATCTTCCGTTTTCAGGTATCGCACGTTATATTCGGTGATGTGAGCGTTTTCTGATTTTTTTTTTGCTGAAACTTTCTTCAAAGGTCTACATAACTCTAGATTTCGCTTCTGACTCAATTATAACTAGGTAGCATAATTATCTCATTTTGCTCAAGATATCGGGTTAGTATTGTCACACGACGAAATGCTAGAAGTAGAATAAATTCAGTCCCACCTCGACTTGATCGTAAAATCTCTGCCAAACAGACTTGCAACGTGAGAACGCTAGGGATTACTAAGTGAAAGCTAATTATGCCCACTTTCACCAAACATTCGAAACGAGTTTAAACCAAGAGTGCCAAGAGATAATCGACGTTTAGCAATAAACGTCTTTCACCAGAGCGATTTACGAGAGATTTACTCCATCTCGAGGGGTTCGAGTTCAAACGGTCGAAAGTTGAACTATAAGTTGACTAATAAAGTTCTTGTTCTTTAGAGATCAAGACCCAACAGGCTACCCGCTCTTCTCATTGAAACGGGGTTTCACAAACTTGGTTCGTACTCCATCGCATTAATAGGCTCCGATCAATGGGCCTGATTTTTTTAAAATTTTTAATCGAAAGTAGACCTCATCCTGAGAATTTTGACACCAGCTGTTCTCTTTTTAGATGAGTAGATCTTTATCTATGATTTTTTAAAGTTTCGAATGTTTATGACGTCACGCGCCCCTCCCGCCTGAGCGGGACCCCCAGCCTACTGTGACAAAAACTTTGAAAACTTAGAAAAAGGTCTTCTCACGCTATAAGGTCGCGGTTGGTGCCAAAATTCTCAGAATGAGGTTTAATTTAGATTAAAAATAACAATAAACAGTTTTTCCGACCCATGCGCACACCCCATTCCCCAAAATGAAATGAGACTTTCAAGATCATGTTGATGGTTATCAAATTTTACATACTCATATACTTGGAGAAGTCGTTCCCTCTCTGTTTACCCATCACTGTGAAATTGGGCTTTTGAGGCCCCGCAAACGTCCCGAATTTGAGCAAACTAGTGCAGTCAAATCGTGAGAAATGTATACTCAAGGAAAATGACGACCGCGTAAGCTGATGCTGAATGAATTCATAGCCGCCTCAAGGCTACCCCGCGCCAAACCCAAAATCCGCCTACGATTTCGGGAAGTTAAGTAAAAGACAAGAACTTTGACCAGAAAGCTCTGACACCCAAAATTCAAGAGGACATTTTGTGCATTGTCTGGCACACTCAATGGGTAAACTCCACAATATTCCAACTGCTTTAAGAAATCAATTAAATGTGATTGTTTGATCAGTAAAATATTAGCAGCCAAAAGGTGTTTGGTTTCATTAGTAATCAAATGGTAATTCCAATATTTTCATCACGTCAACAATCACATAAGAAATCTGGGAGGATTTAACTAGCAAGGTTAATGTGTTATAATTGTGGTATAATTGTACGGTAGGGGTTTTATGTATTAAAATTTCTTCTAGTGAAAATAGGCAATAATCCAGCCAACCTAAGCTCTAATATAATGCGACAACGGACCGGATAAATATAGATTGGTTGTGTAAAATGGAAACTGACCTTTTTCTTCCTGTTTCCCTCATAGATCAGAAGAGTTGATCCCAGGTAGGTTCCAGGTATGACTCAGAATGGCTGCTCCAGGTGCTCCACCAACGAGGACTTCAGCGGAATCGTGTTCTGTCTGGAAAGGGAATCATCTTCATAGTCCATTGTTCCTTCAGCTTACAGTTTATAATCATGATGTTTTATCTGAAAAGTAAGAGTTCCGAGTTATTTACCACGAAATAAATACAACTTGAAAGGAAATTCACAGGGAATCTCCCTCGTAGAAGAGATTGCACTCGTCAGTTCAATAAGCAGCCAAAAAGATTGGTTTCATTATTAACATCAAATGGTAATTCCAAGAGTTTCATCATTCAGAGTGCTGTGGGGATCGTTAATACAATA
Source organism: Apolygus lucorum (assembly GCA_009739505.2). Lineage (NCBI taxonomy): Eukaryota > Metazoa > Arthropoda > Insecta > Hemiptera > Miridae > Apolygus > Apolygus lucorum. The sequence continues at coordinate 7,352,528 of CM019170.2, read as the reverse complement.
ACCAGGAACAAGATTCAATAGTTAGAAGAAAATAAATTGTAAGGTGTTTTTACCTTGAGGCAATCGAACGAAGTGACAACTGATTCACGTCCGTGGAACCCCTCGTCACACCTGAAAGATAGATGTAAATTGAAGTTAAGGAACAGTACAAAGAATTCAAAAAGGAGAGGACAAACAAAGGATAATTTCAGATCCAGTTTAGAATCAAGTAAATTCATACATATGCTTGTCAATAAAAATAGATCATCACTAGAATTCGATGGGTGCATCAGAGAAGAAAAATAGAAAAACCACAAAGATAAGGTGAGTATATAGGATTGCGGATCTTGGCAGATGTGAATCCGAGATGGGAAGTCATGAAAGCGGAGTTTCAAAATGTAAAGGATTCTTGGAGAATTTTGATAAGTCCCTGTCTTCCAGAATTGGCAAATAGGGAGGCAGGAGATGCCTGCCGACATTCTAAACGAAACTTCTGGGTTTGATACTCTGAAATGAATTCTACTGACGTCACTGGTGCTCGCCACTTCGAATCATAGAATAGAAACTGACTACCCGAAGTCTTGATAAAATATCGATACCTCAGTTCATAATGGCCCAAGTACAAAAATCGATTTTCGAGGATCGATGTATTAGATGTATCGATGAATTAGATCAGCGATGGGATCTTTTTTGAGAAGTACCGATTTTAATTGCAAGGTAAAGGACGACAGTACAACCAATAAGTTTGTGCTAATAACCAATAGGGAGTCAGACGCTCACGTTGACAAAGTTTTCCCTTGGAACCGTCGATTCGCTTTTTTCCGGGGTCGAATTTCAACGACTCGATTTCCCAGGGAGTTACTAGCCAATGAAATTATGGTAAGTAAGTAAATTATGGTATTACACATGAAAAAGGTCGGGGGAAGTAAGTAGAACCCTTGTGCAATAATGAGAACGATATTCTCACGTCAACCTGGATACCACACGCGCGAACATTGGTTACTCCGAGGTGCACTGGGAAGTTATGCGCCCGCCAATGACGTCAGAGCAAAAGGTGGACTAGTCTGCCATCGTTGAGAACGAAGGTATCGTCGATATTGTAGGGTTTTAAAGCTCTAGAGGAACTCTCATATCTCACATAATATCTCTTATTTAACACTCATCATATCTTCTTATTTAAAAAAAGTAAGTAATTCTTCAATCGAACAACATGAACATATTAAACAAAAACTTACCATCTTGAGATTGTAGGCAGTATTCGAACAGACTCTGAAATGTAGCCTTCACCCTCTGAAACCGACAAAAAGGACGACATAAACCTCAAATTCCAAATGAATTTAGTCAAAATGACTAGAAGTTAATAACCGGACGTGTCAGAAGCAATTTCGCATCAATATTTTCAGCGACTCTAGTCTGAAAATGGTTGTTATCATCATTATGTCCGAGCTCGCGTTTCATCCGCCGTATTCCTCGTTGATATTCGGCAGCTTGCTTTCGAGGGTCAAAATTGCCCACTTTTCTCATATTATCTGGGGATAACGTCCAGTTTAAGAAAGAACGAGAGAAAATTGAAGTACCACAACTGGAGGCTTGTTATCTCAGTTCTCTCGGTTCACGTTGCAAGTTAAGTTGAAAGTCAAAGCTTAATTTACGTTGGCGGATTTTGTACTCAATTCAGGGAGGTTACAGACGAAGAAGGCCACCACGAAGGTGTGTCAGCACAATTATGGTCAAGTTCTACCTTCAACTTGTTAATAATAAAAATGATTCAATGATTATATAAAAAAAAGTCAAGTTTTATGGGAAGCATGTCTTAATAATGGGATTTACAACACTAAAATGCTCCATATTGAAACATTGAGAAGAAAAATTGAAATAAATTATTAGTATTTTAACCCAAGGGTAAACTTTGAACAGATAATCGGGTATTTCGGTGGGTCGGAAATTCAGGTTTTTGACCTCAAATTTGGATTCAGCACCCTTGAAAACCTATATACTCCAACTTTAAGCCCAATGATACTATAACATGTGGTAGAAAAATTAATTAAAGAGATCACACGTTTGAAAAAGGCGGGCCACTATAAATGCACACACACTCGGCAAGGACTACGCCACGGACTACGCCGCGCGCCTGTGTGAGTAGTGTTTTGTAGTATCCAAGAGGTCCTCCAAGGGTTTCTGTGCATGGTTTTTTCAAAGACAGTTGGCTAGCTACGTCACACCATTCAAATCTTCAACTTTCCTTAGCTTCTCTGAGTTTTTAAAAACATTTTCTCGACGAACAGACCCGATTACCGTTATTCCTGAGCCATACTCTTTTGAAAAAAAAAAAAAAAAAAAAAAAAAAAAAAAAATTGACAAATACCCCATTGCAACGTCTGGCAACATCACCTTGAGGTCTCGACCTATCAGAAACCAGTTCAGCTACTACGTCATTTTTTCTCGCCTCTTTCTTTTTGATTTCCTATTTTCAGTTTTCTAAGAAACATATTTTCCAATTTGAGCTTCAACTTTCAGTGATATTATTTTACAGAGACTTAAGTGCCCTTTTCACTAGGGCACGGTGTTTCCAGGGTTTTCCAAAATTGATACAGAAGTCCTTTACCGCTATCATCGTCAGTTATACAAGAAATTTGAGACATTACATGCAAACTACCGGGACAATATTTAAATTTCAGTAAGCCTTCCTCGTATGTCCTTCTATTTTAGTACTTTCTACCGAGGTACCTCTTTTCTCCAAAGAAAAAAATTGAACATTTTAGGACATCAGCGCTGGAAGGCATTTTTCAATGAACTGTAAGGGGCACCTGATCAACATCGAGTACAAGAATGAAAGGCAAATAAGTACTGAATATTACTGTAATAATTTGTTGAATTGGAATCAGGACTAGACTCACCTCTTAGTAGACTCTGAATCCGATGGAGAAGAGCCAAAGAAGCCTCAGACCTGCAAGAAAACGTTGAGATCGTGAGTACAAACGGGTAGAACAATCCTTATTGTGAGTGAGAAAAATTACTTCAGAAACAACTTCGCATCAATATTTTCAGCGACTCTAGTCTGAAATGGTTGTTATCATCATGAATACAGTAGACATTTTGGAATTACGTACTACCTAACAGGATTATCATAAGTACATGAATACGAAACAAAACGTATTGCCTAAGTGACAATAGAGAGTTTCTAGTGAACGCGGCGCCAGATCTACTTGGTTTCATCCGATAGGTTTGACTAAAATGCTGCTTCAAGTCAAATACGAGGGGAATTTCAGGGAACCACTAGAAATTAAATAACTACTCACAAAAAGAAGCACCATGACAAAGAATTTACTAGGCAGTTCAGAAATACTAATTTAGGTTATTAAAATACTAAATCTCAAGTTTTCGTCATCCCCAGTCTTGTCCTCTAATCGCCGTCTTGAGTTTGGTTTATTATTTTCGATAATAAACCTTTGGAATCGACCAAGAAAAAAAAATTTCAACACCCCCTCAAAATTTGATGGTTTACGTTTCAAGGTATGTAGAATCCAAAAATCGAATAAAAATTTGGCCGTCCGTCCGCCGTACGCGGCACTTTTGCCACTTAGCATTGTCCGACTTTGATGAAATTTGCTATGTAGGCTTCATTTGGGGTGTAGTTGTGCCCCGAAGATTTTGGTTGATATAGGTCACTTCTAAGGGTTCCAAAATAATTTTGAAAACGCCCTAACTCAAAAATTTTGACATAAAGGTATTGTTCTCCCATCAATTTAAGATAGTATAGAATTTGTAGAATTTTTTGAGACCACGCGGAGCTCTGTAGGACATACCGTTCGCTCCCTACGAGAATTTAAGGGTTTTACGTACGATAAATCAGAAACACAAGTGTGAATTACCTAAGAGGTCTAATCTCCGTTCAAATTAAAGCTGACAGAAATGCGATCGATGTTTTTTTCCATGTTGGATGGTTGGTGGTTTTGCAGACGAGTGATCTATAGAAAAATAATAAACCATTGTGTAATAATTTGCAGTTGTTCTTCAGTTTCCGTTTTTCAACTTCGTCCCAAAGCATCAAATTCAGCTCAAAAATGTTCAATCCTTTCGTAAAAGGGATAATTTGAGGTGAAATACATTCGAGAAAAGTTTCGAGCTGGTAACTGAAAAAGGTACATTTTTAGAAAATTTTCAAGCGCATTGAACACAAGATAAAGAAATTTGATGCTACTCGCCAAATCTAATGCAGGGTTCCATCAACTAGACATGAGAGAAATCTCACGAGGAGAGGAAAAGGTGGATCACTAGACTTTCAATAGATAACCAAAGAAGAATCCGTACCTTGGCTGAAGAAGAATCAGTCTGGAAACTCGAGCATTGTACCATCGCCTGTAACAGGAAGAAATACTCTTTAGAATCTGTGAATTTTCCAACATGTACGACAGAATCAAGTGGAATGGGTCAGAAAAGTTGAATTCATCCTCAATGAGAATCGGTCTTCAAATGCCTTATCAACAATCATCAGGATAAACGGTGCCTCTAGTCGTTACAAAACGACAAAATTGATAAATTCAACAACTCGTGTCGGATAACGACAATTTTTCATCATATAATTTCTGGTTATTATTGAATTGAGGAATAATTAGAAGAGTTTTCTACAGGGTGTAAGCCTAACTGGTCTTCCATACGGTACCAGTCGATTCTACAACTAATTTGCAACAAAAAATGTCTCCTAGCAATTTTTTTAAACCCTTCGTTTTTGAGTTATTTCAACATTAAACTTTTTTTCGTGATTTTGATCGTATGTCATTAAATTGGTCATAACTCCGTTAATTAGCTGTGTAACTTACAATTTGAGGACCGTTGGAAGGAACAATAAATTTCCTATCGGATAGATGCCTTAACTTTTTTTGAGTCAAGGTTTGAGACATGAAAACGTCCTCTAAAAAGTGAATTTTACGTAATTTCGGAAACCTCGCATTCTTTCAATCTCAAATTGAACTACGAGAACCCATACTTTTTCAAGATGTAAGAACAGAGAAAACTGCGCCAGAATCTCAGCTTTCCAACGGTATAATCAAAACATATTCTACAACCGTACTTAGGGGAGAAATTCAGGTTTGAACGCGGAAAAACGTGCATTTTTTCAACGAAATCGGCGCTCCGGCTAGTCGATCTGAGGGGTCGGCGCCGCAGGAAACCGGAAACAGGAGGCCAGAGCGCTGATTTCGTTGAAAAAATGCACGTTTTTCCGCGTTCAAAAAGAAATTTCTCCCCTAAATTCGGTTGTAGAATATGTTTTGATTATACCATTGGAAAGCTGAGATTCTGGCGCAGTTTTCACTGTTCTTGCATCTTCAAAAAGTATGGGTTCTCGTAGTTCAATTTGAGATTGAAAAAATGCGAGGTTTCCAATATCACGTAAAATTGTCTTTTTAGAGGACGTTTTCATGTCTCAAACCTTGACTAAAAAAAAAGTTAAGGCATCTATCCGATAGGAAATTTAATGCTCTTTCCAACGATATCCTCAAATTGTAATTTACACAGCAAATTGAAGGAGTTATGACCGATTTAATGACATAAGGTCAAAATCACGAAAAAAAGTCTAAAGTTAAATAAATCAAAAACGAAGGGTTTAAAAAAAAAAATTGCTAGGAGACATTTTTTGTTGCATTAGTTGTAGAATCGACTGGTACCGTATGGCAGACCAGTTAGGCTCACACCCTGCATAATGAAATCCTAGAACGAAACTAGAAATCCGTATCGTACCTTGTGATTGAAGCCTAATTTGATGAGATTGCTCTTTGGTCGCTTTTCATAATTATCAATATCATATTCAGCTGAGGCTGATAAGATCAGGCAACCATGAATTACTCGACTTGCAGTAGATAATAAATGATTGAGGAGCTTATTTACCTTGGCTAAAGAAAAGTCAGTCTTGCAATCGAGTCCTTCACTATCGCCTGAAAGAGAAAGAAATACTTATTACAATCTGTGTATTTTCAAACAAGTACGAAACTGTAAAGCCAAGTGGATTAGATCAGAAAGGTTGAATTTATCCTCAATGAGAATCGGTCTTCAAATGCCTTATCAACAATCATCACGATAAACACTGCCTTCAGTCGTTACAACACTAGAAAATTGATAAATGCAACAACAAATCGTGTCTAATGATTCAATTGCATCGTACTCGTTGGTTATCAATAAATCGGAGAATAATCAGGAGATTCAAGTTTTCTAAAATAAAATCAATCCCAGAAATTCTTCATGTCTCATCGTGACAGTCGCTTCTTCATACCACGAATACCAAGATGGGACGGTGATAACACAAAGTAGATAATTATGTCGTTCATTCCTCCAATATACCGAAATTACATCGAACCGAAGAAAAAAGAGAAAAACAAACTTACAAGTTATCCAATGAAAACTGAAGGAGCGGCGAGTTTCGACCAGAAGAAGCCGTCGATCTCCAAGCTAGAACAAAGTAAATGATTCGTGAGTGACGATTAGGAGCAGAATAAACCATATTTCAGACAATACAAGCTACAATACTTGAACTGGCAGCGCTATCAAAATCACCTCATTCACCATTCCCAAGCAGATCAACAGGGAAAACTAACAAATTCAAATCCTAGAAATCATTCATTGTTACTCGGATGACTCTTGAATATATCGATACCTTAAAGCACAAAGGTCCAAAAACGGAGTTTTGAGAAAAACGCAAAGAATTTATCACCAGTGCACAATTTCTAAAATAATGGCTTATAAGATTAAACTATTCAATTTCCTCAATACATTTTCAAGCTATTATCGTCAAGAAAACTCAATAATAGTTTTGTTGAATTTGAGTTTTTTTTAAATTAAAAAACGTCTGCCAAGTTGGGTGGGCAGTATAGCTTCCTCACTCATTGTAACATGGACGCATAGAATCAGTTGGCGAAAAAATTATGTATTTTCAACGTAGAATTTTAAAAATTATTGTATTTTCAACGTAGAATTTTATTTAGCGGGCCACCGTCTAGGACCCAACCCACACAATCCCTGAAAATTTCATCGAAATTGGTTGAATAGTTGCGGAGTTTTGGTTGTAACAATAAATTTAAAGTTCGCGCATGCGCAGCGGCTATTGCTTGACCAATTTGGTTGAAACTTATAGGGTGTCTCTTAGAAGTTAGTCCCTAACTAACCTCCAAATTTGAGCAAAATCGGTTCATTAGAAACCGAGGTTCCAGGAAATTCACGTTTGCACATGCGCACTCGCTCCTATTGGTCCGAAGGTGCTGAAATTGATAGGGGACCGTCTAGGACCCAACCCGCACAATCCCTGAAAATTCCATCAAAATCGGACCACAGGTTAGTATAGTTTTGCCCGGGACAAGGATTGACCACAGACAGACAGACACGTAACCAAAATTGTTCGGGAAGCTCTAAAACGCAAAAAACAAGTGGAAATTTTGATTTTGGAGGACATTCTTTTTTTCACTTCTTTCACGAATACAAAGCTTCCCTACCTTCGGTAGTGAGGAAGCAAAAATAAAAAATGTGGAAGGTGGAAGGGCATAGCGCCTTTGTGCTTTAGGGTATCGATATAGGCCAGAAAAGACCTGCCAGAGCAGACCCAACCTCAGAGTTGCGAAATTGTTGCCTTGAAAAATATGGAACACTATTCCAAACGAAACTATTTGCTATTAACGTATCCAGCCTCTAAAGTAAACTCCTGATTCGAGTGTTAATTATTATAATAATATATGTAAAATCTATTAAAATCTCATCCAAATTGGCGTAAGAAACAAAAATGTCCATGCCAATCAGGACACCCGGAAATGCCAATCAGCCCGGGAAAGAGGAAGCCGACACATCTTGACGAGGGTTTAACGATAAAACTCTGCAAATTACTACTCAATGTTCCATTATTTTTCTTTATGGTTCACCCGTCGTCAGCTTAAAGCGGGGATTTCACGACCTGATTTCGGGACCCTAAATCGGGCCCAATCACCGTCGGCCCTGAAATCCGATGGTGAAAACCCATGCTGCTGGTCACGTTTTGGGGAGGCGACCATGCAGGGAAGTCGGGAGAGATTTCCAACCGATGGCAGGGAGATAGGGACCATGAAAGGGAGGGCGGTCGGGGACGCGTCGTGAAATCGGGGCTTAAAAGGGGTTTTTCCCTTAATACTACCTGCTGGCAATAAATGGGTGGGGGGGGGGGACGCTAAATGTTTTTCTCTTACTCGATTCCAAAGTTAATTTTTGAAAATATTAAACAGAAATTGGGTGATAGGATTTCAAATGCGATAATTTACGAGAGCGTTAATTTCTTCCAAAACCCCCACATAATTTGACTCTGATCTGATTGATCTCTAAATCAATCGAATAAAATAAGATCTTCACTGTGAATCAGTTGCGAACATATGTCATCACTGAAGGGATCAGACCGCCCGTTCGAAATCATCACGTTCACAGTAAAACAACGTATTTCTTCTTCGATGTTTTCAATTTGTTAAGTTCAAGTGACTTCAAGCATTAGACCTTTCGCCAAAAAAAAAATGGAATAACTGAATTAACTGATATCATACCTCGAGTCGCAGAGACATCGCCTTGAAGAAGCTACTACCGCCGGTCTCACTCAACTTTGGCAGGGATTCACACTGTGAAAGAAAAGGTACAGGTGAGAATGAGAAACGTAGAATGAAGTAAAATTGAACATCAGGAAGGTAAAGACAATTCAGATAAAACCACTCGTCAACTTGATCAGTCTGGGGCGGTAGATCGCATCACGTTGAAATTCGATAAAAACCGAAAACTGAAATAAACGCGGTTCCGTGTGCTTTGAGAGTACCACAGTGGCATTAGATTGGAAGGGAAATCCCAGCCACGATCTATGCATAGCAGTTTGCAAGTGTCAACAAAATCAGTGACTTTAGAGGAAATAAGCGTTCTAAAAACATGTTGTACAGGGAAACATGAACCAGACAACTAAGGCTTACATAATCTCGAGAAAGATTAATTTGTGTAAAATACCCCGTAATATCCCAATGAATAGTATCTACGAATCCGTAATTATGTTATTCAAGTTCATGTAGGTAAGGTAGGGACGGTACGATACGATATTTCTTGGGAAGTATCGATACCTGATAATATCGGATAAGTATCGATACCCGATAGCATCGATACCACCGATATATCAAATTAACCAACCGATGATTTTTCACTCCAAATAAAAACCCTATTAATTAAGGGGGTTCGGTAGTTATAGGGTAAAAACCTTTTTCGTGACCTATTATCTAGACAACGGTAAGTTCGATCTGCATGATTTTTTTTTTCATGTTGTTCAGCTACTAAAGGACAACAAATAAGCATATTGCTTTCCAAACATATCTCTAAACTTTTTTTGTACAGCTATTTTAGATAACCCTTTTTTTGAGTCAAACAAAAAATAAATTTCTCGGCTTCCAAGTATTTTGTTTACAAAAAGCATATGCTAATGTGTAGAACTATTATTCTTTCATAACACAAAAAAAGAATAATCTCGATATCATGCGTAGTTCCAGAGATAATGGGTCAAACGCATTGAAAAACATAGTTTTAAGAAAAACGCAATAAACTGAAAAGGTACCTACTACGACGATTACGTCACGATGCGTGCCAACTTGTTTCTCTTTTCCATGAACCTTTATGAAACCTCGTCACCAAACTTTTTTTTTTATTGCTACATGAATAGTGTGCTTCACAGCAACATCCATGAACATAAAAAAGTGGAAAAAATGGCCTGTGCAAGTGTTGAACAAGCAATAGCAGAGTAACTCGACTGGTAGGTACCGAAAAGCGGTTCGGAGATACTCAACTTCAGGCAACGATTGCAGGACATTTCCTGACTCAAACATGAAAGTTGTATATACCAAAATGTCGGGGATAATGTGTAGAATAATATATTTTTTAAATCTGAAAAATGAAATTTTTGAAAATTTTCGACTACCCCCTTAAGAGAAGGGATATTTGTTGAAAAACAATAATTTAAAATGTAATAAAAGCCAATAATCTCTTCTTAAAAGTGTGGGAAAACGGGTTTAAATTCCTTCCAAACTCTATAGTTGTACTATTTTGAGGCTATCCTGGCGATATATCGTTTCAATTGATACTATTCTGAGCCTATTTTGAGTGTTATTCTGTGGCAGACAATATGTGGTATTGTTTCAAAGTTACCTATTTGGTATTTCTTCACCTATTTACTTTGGCAAAATTTTCGATAATATCGTCAAGTATCGATACCTCCGATATTCTAGGCAAAAGTATCAATACCAAAATATTGGTTTGAGCTTTGCATTAAAAGTATCGATACCCAAAAAGTATCGATACTCCGATATATCGGCGGTATAGTGCCGTCCCTAAGGTAAGGGGGGGGGGGGGGGGGACGTTGACATTCGATTAAGAACATACGTGTGTATCATATCGAAATCATCACGCTCACAGAAGAACTGCTTGTAGTTAAGGTAAAAGCCCCACTAGTGGACATGTTGAGGACTATTTGCCCTTTTTCGAATTCCTACATCTCACGTGCAACACAAAATCCAATAATCCATAGTTGTTCTATCGTTCAAAATCGAAAAATATTCAATAAATTTCATCATCAGGTTTAAATTCATTTTTCCCCTCCACAGCATGAGTCACCAGTAGTGGACACCAAAATTGTCAAATGCTGAAGTAGCGGATAACATGTAGTCGCACCAACAAAAAAAGCTTCTTAAATCGAAATTTGCCGTTTTTCATGTCTGGTAACTTGGAAATAACTACCAAACTTTACTGGAATTGACTAAGTAACTCGTTTTAGTAGCATAACCTCTCCTTTCATAGCATAATTTTGTCTCAGATCCTTATTTTATGAATTGTTTATCCAAGTGTCCGCTACTGGTAGCGTGTCCGCTTTAGGAGCTTTTCCTTTACAACCTCCAATTACTTCAAGTTTTTAAATATAAATTCATGTGACTTGAAGTATCAGATCATTTGTCAAAGAATGACTGACATGTACGTCATGAAGTGGATGGATATCATACCTCATGTCGCAGAGACGTCATCTTGGAGTATCCTTTCTTCGACACTGTAAAAGAATAAGTTCTAGTGAGAAAGCAGAATGGGCAAAATCAAAATATCAGAGAGACATGGGGGCTATTTCAGATATAACCACTCGTCAACTTGATCAGTCTGGGGCGGTAAAGTCGCATCACGTTAAAAACTCTTGACCGAAAAATGGAAAATAAATAAATATGTAATATTAAATAGTGGCGTTAGATTAGGAGGGAGATTTCGACAACAATATATAAATGCCAAATTGCAAAGACGATAACTTTTGAATCCAAGTCATCCTAAAACAAGTCCAGTGCTAATTAAGAGTTGAGCAGAAGAATAATATGCTCACCAGGATCCTGCAGTCTGGAGGGTGTGTTGAGGGACATCACGACTAGAGGTGAAGTAGAGTGAGCGGACGAGTCGTCAGTTCATGGATGAGATTCACCTGTAAAATGTCCATCAACACTTAATTCATGGAAAACAATGTAATTTATTTACATACAGAAGGAGAAATTGTGATCAGCAATTACCACTCATCAACATGATCAGCCTGGGGCGGTAAAGGTAACATCATGTAAAACGTAAGAGAACACAGTTGAAGGGGAGATTGATTACCAATGCAGAACCGACTTCAATCCCAGTTGTCAACAACCACTCTTCAAACTATAGCAGCTCAAAACTAGGTAGACAAGAAAGGAGGGGAATGTGCAAGATTTTTTTTTAGCACCTTCAGATAACAGGATATTCGAACTCAATGATCTCACAAAGTTGCAAGCACTATATAAAAGAAGGATCCTTGCTGACTTGGTGTTCCTGCATAAACTGCTCAATAATAAAATCAATTGCCCGTCTCTTCTCGCCAAGTTCCAGTTTACCACTCCTCGTCTCACCAGTCGCCATCCCACCTTGTTCCATGTTCCGTTTTCAGCATCAAATTATTTACTAAATTCCCCCTTGAACCGTATCCGCCGTTCAGCAAATCTTCTTCTCCATCTTCATCCCGATTTTGACTTTTTCCATAGTACTTCATCACAACTCAAACCACTGATATATTCATCTCCTGTTTTATTTTAAATTCCATTCATCTGTCAATAGTATATATTTCTTTATTAATTCATTTCCCTCTAACAGTAGTTTTTTCATCATGTAAATTGGACTTGCCCGTATTATTATTAAAAAAAACTTCTTCTTTCCAGACTAATTCAAACATGTTAGGCAAATTTGACAATTTCGCAAAAGAAATTGATTTCTACATCAATGAAACCAAAAGTCGTCTAAGCTCGTCTAGCGACCATCCCTCCCAAGAATCACACAGATGAGGTGCTCACCTGAACTCAGAAGGGACAGCAGCAGGACTGAAGCAGCCAGTCGATGACAGCAACTCAACTGCAACAAAAAACACCATATTTCATTCACAAAATTCAAGGGAAATGAGCAATAATGAAGCAAATCTAAATGATTAATTCAGTAATGACCACTCATCAACGTTGTCAGCCTGGGGCGGTAAAGGTAACATCATGTAAAACGTAAGAGAACACAGTTGAAGGGGAGATGGACTACCGATGCAGAACCGACTGCAATCCCAGTTGTCTACAACCACTCTCCAAAATATAGCAACTCAAAACTGGGTAGACAAGAAAGGAGGGTAATGTGCGAGATTTCGCTTTTTTTTTTTAGCACCTTCAGATTAACAGGATATTCGAACTCAATGAGCTCACAAAATTGTCTGTTGAAAATTCCTGAACGGAAGAATTTATCAAACTTTCTTTCCAGACTAATTCAAACATGTTAGGCAAATTTGACAATTTCTCAAAAGAAATTGATTTCTACATCAATGAAACCAAAAGTCGTCTAAGCTCGTCTAGCGACCATCCCTCCCAAGAATCATACAGATGAGGTGCTCACCTGAACTCAGAAGGGACAGCAGAAGGACTGAAGTAGCCAGACGATGACAGCAACTCAACTGCAACAAAAAACACCAAATTTCATTCACAAAATTCAAGGGAAATGAGCAATAATGAAGCAAATGTAAATGATAAATTCAGTAATGACCACTCATCAACGTTGTCAGTCTGGGGCGGTAAAGGTAACATCATGTAAAACGTAAGAGAACACAGTTGAAGGGGAGATGGACTACCGATGCAGAACCGACTGCAATCCCAGTTGTCTACAACCACACTCCAAAATATAGCAGCTCAAAGCTAAGTAGACAAGAAAGGAGGGGAATGTGCAGGATTTTGCTTTTCTTAGCACCTTCAGATTAACAGGATAATCGAACTCAATGATCTCACAAATTTTTCTGTTGAAAATTCCTGAACGGAAGAATTTATCAAACTTTCTTTCCAGACTAATTCGAACATGTAGGTAAATTTGAGGATTTCGCAAAAGAAATTGTTTTCTACATCAACGAAACCAAAAGAAGTCGCCTAAGTTTGTCTAGCGACCATCCCTCCCAAGAATCACACAGATGTGGTGCTCACCTGAACTCAGATGGGACAGCAGCAGGACTGAAGCAGCCAGACGATGACAGCAACTCAACTGCAACGGAAAACACCAAATTTTATTCACAAAATTCAAGGAAAATGAGCAATAATGAAGTAAATCTACATGATAAATTCAGTAATGACCACTCATCAACGTTGTCAGTCTGGGGCGGTAAAGGTAACATCATGGTAAATTAATGAGGCCTACCCCATAATTACACAACCGTTTGTTTATCTGTCATAAACAAGTAATTGTAGGGGACTTTAGTACGAATTTTGGTTGCGAAGGAGGCACTTGTGGCAAAATAATTCTTTTAAACAAACAAAATTGATTTTTTTGGGCTACCGAAATGTTGCCCAGCTACGAGAAAAATTCCCACATTCTAGCGAAGGAACTGAAGTAGAACCTTTAGATGAAGGCTCCTAGAGCCGCAGAGAGGTCAGTGAGGGATCCTCGGCAGGAAGATTCAAAGTCACGTGTAATCCCGATTAATCTCACAACCAACCCTCATCCAACAAGAGCTCTTCTGGATGGCCTAATTCGTACCTAAAACTTGAACTCAACCCTAAATTGATGTAAAAACGTCAGTAATTATTATTCATTCGCAAATTAAATGACTAATTATGTTAGTACTACACAACTCAGGGTGGTGTCGACAAATTCTTATAAATTTTGGAAATTTTATAAAAGAAAAAACAATACTCGAAAACAGAAAGTCTTCGAACTAGGGGGCTTAGAAAATGTTTTACCCCACTTTTAGTGACTTTTCTTAGAAAATGAATTGAAGCCCTTGAACGTGAATGACAATAACCAAAAACTTCAGGGCACAACGGGACCTGTTGTGCAACAAATGCAGCCGAACGCCAATTTTCATCAAAATCTGTCCAAGGGGACAGAGGAATGTGGAGCGCGAGTTGGACGTTCTTTTTTACGTCCCCGAATGCATCGTAAAACTTATAAAAAATTAACCCTGACTTGCACGATTCCAGAGGCTCATCATTGAAAACCGAATGGTTGGGCTTCTTTGCAGAAACAACGAAGATGTATTGGGTAAGCCTCATTGAATATCGAAAGGAAGAACCAAAATATGAACAAATTACCTCAACATAATCCTGGCAGCTCATCCAAATCTATGATAATACCTCAGAAATGACCTGCAATAGAAGCAAATCCAAAAATCAAAAGTCAAGAAAGGGTGAAAACAATGACAAATTATTCATACGAGTACAGATTTATACTGTACAGAGATATACTACGAGTCAGAATTCATAATCACCAAAGACAAGATGTTAACATCAAATTCTGCGTGGTGCATGAAGGTTTCATCATTCAAGGAATAAAATTAGAAGTGGGCAAATAAACTAGATTCAACAATGGAGACCCTTCAGCAACGAGCCAACTTCAAAATTGTCGTCGTTGATTATAGCTTTTTCAGATTTTATTAAACAGTTATCAAAATGAAGTCAACACTTTTCAAAATGGAATAAACAATTTACAATATGAATCAAACATTTTACAAAATGAAATAAACAATTTACAAAATGAAATAAACAATTTTTTACAAAATTAATTAAACACTTTCTTATGAGTTTCAAAAGCTTAAAAACAATAATTTGAACGAGTTGACCAGTTGGGGAGAATATGTTAGAGAAGACAGTACATACTCAGCTGGTAATCTCTTCTGAGTGTGTCTTTCACGTAATAACGTGATGGAAATACCTTCTCTGTGAACTCGTCAATCTCTTATCGTCTTGCTCAAAGTGTACCAATGATTTTCTTGTTTCTCTTTAGTAGTCCAGTGTTTGAAACCTTCATTAATATTTGAAACACAGTGTTATTTAATTTATTTGGTATTCGTTTATTTCATTTTGTAAAATGTTTAATTCATATTGTAAATTGTTTATTTCATTTTGAAAAGTGTTGAGTTCATTTTTGAAAAGTGTTGACTTCATTTCGAAAACTGTTTAATTCAATATGAAAAAGCTATATAAACGACACTTTGGGAGTTGGATCGTTGCTACTGCAGGATTAATTGATTACTCATAATTTCAATTTACCTGAAGTGGCGGCCCGACTGAAGTACACGTGTTGGAACGGTCTGCAACAGAGCGAATGCGTTTATTAGAATCGAGTGAACGAAATGAAGCAGAATATCTGGTCGATGGAGCTCATCAGATTAGGTAAGGGAACAAGTGAATAATCACATCATATTCATATGGAACAATTTGGATCATCATCGAGAACGTGCAAGCACTGTGCATTCAGTAATACGGAAATGGCGGTGAAAATCCTATCCTCACCTGTTGAAGGTTGTCGAGTATCAGTTGGTAGAATTTGAAGACAATCCGACTCTGAAACAAAGCAAATCAAAACGTTCAACCACAGAAGGCAAGACAACGTGTGTGTCTTCAAAATGAATGATGTTTCAGAGTAGGTAAGGGAACAGGTTTTCTAATCACGAAAACTCAGTTGGAACAATTGATTCATCATTGAAAATACAAACAAAAACACCGGAACTGTTCAGATTAGAACAATTTCATACTCGAATTAAGAGAAAATGATAGGTAAAAATCCTAAGCGTAAAAAGTACAAAATCCTCACCAAGCGACCAGAGGATGGGGGTCCAGGCAGCTCTTCACTTCAGATGCTCCTTTTCCTTTTCATTTCTGAAATCACAATAAATTCACATTAACCACCAATTTTCGATAAAGTTATCCACGACGTTCTCGATAGCAAGTGCTTCTTTCAGTCCTGTTGAGCTTGATATTTACACTCATCGAATTTTCATGAAATTAAAGAAAAATGTCATCATCGAAGCAACTGTCATTAATAACGAATGAAGTCATATTTAAAACACACTTTTTTAGATTTGTTACTCTTACCTTTTTCTTTTCCGAATCTTGGAGCATCCACAGAAATCGAACTAAACGTTTCCTGAAAAGAAGAGGAGACTTTAAGGCGAAATAGAACAGATCGGATGACCAAAAAATAGGGCCGACTGATGAAGAGAAGGTGCATCTTTCAGTCCTGTTGAGCTTGATAATTTTACACTCATGGAATTTTCATGAAATTGAATTAAATTTTCATCATTGAAGCACCCAGTTGTTACAATTAACATCCTCCCTACCATCCACCACAATAGATAGATAGCATGTTTATTTTTCAAGTTTCCCAAAGTTTATATCAAATATAACACCAAGGTAAGGCTGTGGTACGATTACCTCCAGAGTTCACCCAATCAATCTTTATCATACTTTGCAAACTAGTTTTCTGGTTAAAAATGAACTTCAGAATTTCCCTCAATCCTAAAGAGAATTTACAATGTTTAAACGATTCAACGTACCATTTCCATCTCAGAGCGGCTCGTCCTTCGAATTCCAACACAACGAGGCTCCCTGAAAACAAACATCAAGAATTTTTTCAAGACCAGACATTGGGGAGACATGATTTGCATAATTTTAATGTTATGATTAGAGCTCGGAAAATATGCACGAAAATTTCCCAAAAATATACACCGGAAACTGGAAAAATATGCATTTGCCCCAAAAACTTCATACGACTTTGGAATTTCAGTATTTTAAGAAAGGATGTTCCATATTAATACTTTTTTTTATAGCCCTTTTTTCTCCTAGAAAAAAGTTATGAAGTATCAGGTAAAGTAAACAAGCAATTCAAAAAATCAGTTATACATTTTTTATTTACTTTTATACATTTATACGAACTAGGTATAAAATGTAAAGATGAACTACATATTATATTGGACAACAATTACACGCTCCAAATTATCAAGTGTAAAACAGTGTCTCCTGTCACTTAAAATTTCTTTCAATGCAGAAAACGATCTCTCTACATCGCAAGATACAATAGGCAAAAATTTACAAGTGGAAATCTCTTTTGGAGAGTAGGGGGAGTCCCATGAGCTGTCTTCTCCTTTGAGAATTTACCTGCTGGGGTGATGTGAATGAGGGGACAAAACATTCCAACATTCGATTTCGAATATTGTCAACTTCCAGCACTGACTTTTAAAAAAATCCAAAATACGCAAAAAACTGGCAAAATATGCAAAAATCCCCAAAATGACCGAAATATGCAATTTCAATTTAAACCACCGCATACCCTTCACAAACCTTCAAAACGTTCAGATACAAAGATATACCTACCGCATAATAAAAGATATACAAAATATGCACATTACGAGCTCTAGTTATGATTCAGAACAATTAAGGATTGAAATTGAAGTAGAAAGATTCACATCAGTTGGGCAACATGGAATTATCAGCAAGACACTTCAGCGATCTTGGTGGTTGAAAAAATATCATCATAGTGAATCTCCTGAACTACTGATTAAACAAGCTTAAATGTGTTGATGGACCAAATAAGTACTCACGTTCGATCAGAAATCCCGCAAGTTCACACGCAAGTTCTTCACACCTGCGAAAGAGTGGATTAGATCAATTCACAAATCGATAGGGCAAAATTGGATTAACAGCAATTTACACATAACATGAAGAAATATGGTGAGTACGTACCTTTTACCATCCTAACTGACTGTTACCTCCCCCTAATTTCATCTCCAAATCAACTAATTGTGAATAAGATGAGATTGAAAAGACTAATTTTTCGTATATTGAAAAAGATGAGACTAAATGAGTAGAAGTGACTGAAAGAGGGTTAAGCGTGACGCATCAAAAGATGGAAGTAACTGGAAAGTAACAAAAAATTAAAATTTATTATTTTATTTGATCGAAGTTGTTACAGTTCAATCGGACTTCTTTGGCCGGGATTTTTTCACTTTGAGGGTCCTCTTCTGGGAGTTGAGGATGGCGCTGGCTCTTCGGAGGGCGGCCTGCGAAAAAGAGAATCAAGATCATAATTCCAGATGATGAATCAAGAAAATTGCGATCAAAGCGCAGTAAATTAAAAAAGACATTAGCCGAGTTCTCATTCGATGCTTTCTTAACATGATTCGGTCCTTCGTTGCTCAGGGATCAACTTCATTATTTATTACAAATAAATTATTTATTTGCGATTCTATCAATGTTTCTTCTTTTCCCCTGTCATCTCTCATCGCTTTAGATTTCTTCTTAAAATAGTAATTTGTGTGAACAGAAAAATAGGTAATAGTTTGTGTGCCTCATTTTCATAACAAACGCCGTGACTAATTGGCAAGATATCATTCATTTTCCAAGTTATAATTCTTTTCCGAAATTCAAATTATAGTGGAAGGTTTCACAGCTCAGGAGTGAGACACCTGCGCGATGTTTGGAAGTTGTTTTTATTGACATGAAATTCAGAATCGATATATCGTTCCGACTATTTAGCTTCTAACTATTCAGAGATAATAAGGGGAAAGCATCAATAGTGGACACTGTACCAGTAGTGAACACTTTTGAAAAAAAGTTGTAGAATAAGGATTTGGGTTCAGCTGGGCACTTGATGCTTTTTGGATAGGGTGTTCGCCTGGGTAGGAAAAACTGTTTATTGTTTTTTTTTAATCTAAGGTAGACCTCATTCTGAGAATTTTGGCACCAACCGCGACTCCTAGCGTGTGTAAATCTTTTCCTATGAATTTTTAAAGTTTCGACCGTTTATGACGTCACAGTGGGCTGGGGGTCCCGCCCAGGCGAGAGGGGCGCGTGACGTCATAAACGGTCGAAATTTTGAAAAATCGTAGAAACAGATCTACTCACGCTAGAAGGTCGCGGTTGGTGCCAAAATTCTCAGGGTGTAGAATACTTTTGATTAAAAATAAATAAAAAATCGAGGCGCACACCCCATTCACTAAAGTAATATCCAATCAAACGCGAAGAACAAGAAGAAGACGTTAGATTTAAGGTGAAAAACAATGACTCAGCATCAAAACAACCAGTCAGTGAGTGTAGTGATTTCGTGCAGGATTGTGAAAAATGCTAAGGAAGAAGAAGGTAAGTTTTAAGAAATATTCATATATAATCTTCAAATATTTGTGCCCATTGGTTTGAATAATCACTTCAGTAACTAATTAGATGATTTTCCGGCCGCTTAACTTCGTTTATGTTGGTAAACTGGGCTTTTTAAGCATGTCCGCTTCTAGTGCAGCAAAAATGTTAGATGCTCTAGTAGTGGACACCCCTGTTCACTACAGGCGCATCTTCTCTTTTCGAGAGAGGTTATTTTTTATTTGCCACTTATTCATTTACATTGCAACTAGCTCACGATACGATTTTCAAAATGAATCTAATGTTGCGGACCAAAGGCGGACAGGGGTGTCCTCTACTAGTACATGAACTGTCCTCTACTAGTGCTCACTTTATTCTTCTATTTGAATGGCATTTTTTTGGGATTTTCTATTGATTGTTTATTCTTACTTTCTTCCATAGCAAAAATGAAGCACAGAAGAAAAGAGGAGGAGGGATGCGAAAAAAGAAAATTCAAAATTACTCCCAAGAACAATTGGATCAGGCGATAAGGGATGGATTACAAGAAACGGGTTTTTGTAAAACAATTTATCTCACGCATATTTTAAAATTTTCTGTGATTTCAGGGCCTTGCAACAATGGGGAATTTGCCTCAATTTTAGATTCTGGAATTTCAAGGCAAATCCTATTATAGGGCCCTAGAATAACGTTTAACACTAGGAATAACCAACGGAAAAAAATTACCGTAGGAGAAAATTACTAAACAAGTGAACCTCTGTTACAAAACACCGCGAAAATCGGGGAGTATTGTTGACGTCATACGAAAAAAAAAGAAAAAAAACGACGCGAAAGCAACAACAGACAGAGTTCTAGCACGCCACACAAAACGATCCAGTGAAATGGCTACTCGAATAATGTGATTCAAATCTTGAAACTAAATAAGAGAAGATGAAGAATAATAATGCTTGATAAACTAGTAGATAGATTCGTATTGTAAAAAAGTGAGTAATACTGTTTCTTCTGGTCAATTTGGTGTCTGTGTTCTTCCTGCCAGTTAGTGGCGCACTCTTGTGCGCACTACTCGGAAGGTGAACGTTCGCGTATGTTCCGCTTCTGTGGTAAGCGCCACAGAACCTCCTTTGAAGTCAGATTGGTGGAATATCCGTCACGTTTCAAACATGGCTGCCTCTTACACATTGCCACCACATTTAAAATTTCCATCTTCCTTAAATTCTCTAAATTTTTTGGATGCGTTTTCGAGCAGCTCACTATGGTTTTATTCCATAAAAATAAACCCTCATTCGAAAAAAAAAAAAAAAAAAATGTGAGGCAAATTCCCCATTTGTTCCATGTGTTTGTATGATTGAATAAATGATTACACATGATTATGAACCAAATTTTACAGTGTCTTGTTGATATATACCACGTGTCCACTACTGGGTCATCAAGTGTCCACTAGATCGACATTCGAAACTTTTAGCTGTCCACTACTGGTGTATTCTATTATTCCACAAATTTTGACTCTATTTCTTCAAAAATTTATAAAATTTGTGATTCCATCGATTAAAATCAATGAAAAAAGGTCTGAAGAACATGCAGACACCCAAAAAAGTTTTAAAGCTAAAAATGTATGAGGAAACACAAAAAAACACACACGATTTTCTTAACATGTCCACTACTGGTGCTTTCCCCTTATCTCCAGGTATCTTATATTATGTTATTGGACAAATAGTGAACCATTAGATAGGTAGCCACTGCAAAATCGGTAGTTATTAGCGAATGTTGTTCAAAGTTCTTTTAACTCAGAGGTATATCTCAGATTCTTCCATTATTACAGCGGTTTTGGCGGTTTACAACTCATGCATAAAACAGGGCATTTTTACTGTTAATCAATATTAATTGATAAAAATGCAGTAAGAACTCCGGAAAACCTAGGTTTGTAGAGTTCACTACTTTCTAATGGTGAATACGATCAAAATCATCAGAAGGTAGGAAGGTTTTACATTGCAATGAAGGGTCGGAAAGGTAAATAGACACTTGTCTCCGGTTCTCTAAGTAAATATCTGAATAGTAATACAGTTGTTCAATGTGGCAAATAAATATTCTAATTTTCATTCTGGAAAACTCATTTCGAGAGTTTTTGTCAGCATGACAGATGGGCCCTACATGACACTATTCTTGAGTAATGTCATTTCAGTAATTACACTACATAATTTCATTGCTTTAAAAGAATATCATCACCACCACTCAGTTTACATTACCAAGAAATTTGGTATGTAAATAGACTAACCTTACTAGGTTAAGGGGCCTCGAAAGAGGGAGAGCATAAGCCATTAGAGCCTGAAACTCTTTTCCAATGGCAACCCCAAGCAGCGAGTGAGTAACCTTGCTGGACGGTTGTATAAAAATGGCGTCCCGTCACGACCAGCTGATCAAGGTTGGATCAGCCGAGAAGGTTGGACTTGACACCGAAAATAATAGATAATTGACTATCGAAGGTCCTGTACCTCATCATTGATTGTACAGCTCCCCATTGATTGTACAGATGGGGAGCTCTTCAGAGCGGAATCCCAGTTGCCCGAATTGAATAAGAGACGAGAACATGAACCCACACAAGGAGGACGAGTTTTCGAGCCGCTATTATACTTCTGGTAGAACTATGAGCTCAACTCACCTTGGTAAGATCCTTGCGGTACTTGTTACATCTGATCAAGCGCCTCAGTCGGAAAAGGGCGACACGGGGTCCTGATTTGATGGTACGGCTGACGTAACAGGAAGCTGGCTTGTGCTGAAACGAACAATACATTTATAATAACAAGAGGAAAAAAATGAAATATCCACAATTGAGGAACAAGATTCGCTAATTACAAAAGAACGATTGCTCGGATGAATGGCGAGCACATCACTAAGATGTGTGAAACTTGTTCAAACTGATCTTTATAGCATGAAGGTACAAGAAGAGACACCAGTTGAATGGGATTATTTTCAATCGAAAGTAAACCTCATCCTGAGAATTTTGATACCAGCCGTTCTCTTTTGGGATCTTTTTGTATGATTTTTCAGTTTCGAACCATTCTGACGTCACGCGCCCCTACCGCCTGGGCGGGACCCCCCCCCCCCCACCCAAACAGCTGTGACGTCTCAAACAATCGAAACTTTGAAAAATCATAGAAAAAGGTCTTCTCACGCTAGAAGGTCGCGGTTGGTGTCAAAATTCTCAGAATGAGATCTAGTTTAGATTGAAAATAGCAACGGTTTTTCCGACACATGCGCATACCCTATTGTTTTCTAAAATTGCTCAACTAGAAATGAACGTTGGGAAAGATGTAAGTGCTGGTTGGAGAGGAACATCCGGTGGATTTGCAACTCATTCGACTTCTCATTGTCAATGAGGGCAACATTAAAAAACTACACATCAATCACGGCATCACTGTCATCAAAGTTCAGACTCAGAAACCTGCCGTCAGAGCGCATTCGGAACGCCTCAGGGTGCTGCGTCGAGACGAAAGTTATCGACACACCTTAGGTGATCGAAGATCAGATGAATCCTACATACTAAGGAAATCCAGAAGTTGAAACCTACATTACAAGTACTCAAAATCAATCTCTCCCTTACAGAAAAAAAACAATAGATCATAGATAAATCCATTTCTCTTCTACTAATTTACTTTTTCAATGACCAAACAGAATTTTTCTTATTAAAAAACAAATCCGATCGCACGTGATATTTTTCAGTTTAGAGAACATAGCTAACGATTTGTAGCTATGGTTTTGTTTACTGGTTTGCGTAGTACTTTTCGTGGTAAAAAAAGTTTCGCGAAAAATATCTTGACCTCCAGCCAAAAGACATATCGCACCCGTCCTAGAGTAAGGGCACAACTCAAAAAATGGGGTTTTCGAGTTATGACCGGGAAAGCATTGCTGAAGATGTCTACTACATTCGTAGATGGCAGGCATTTTGCGGTCTTATTCAGGGACCGCATGAGAGCACTAGTTCCTTTGTTCGACGGTGGAGGGGTGTAGACGTTTGGTTCGCGGAACATAGAGTCAACTCAAAAAACTCGCCTGAAAGTATCGTGAAATTTGAGTTGCAACTTTTTCTTCGAACAGATCAGGTGAGATAAGTTTTTTTTTTTTTTTTAGCAAATACTCTTGGTTCACCAAGCGCTCGTGGAAGGCTCTTGGGGTGGCTGACTGTCAATAAGGTTCTTCTTATCTCAACGCTGTTCTTTGTAATGGACCAACTTCACACATCATCACCGTTCATTATCCAAATGATGTCAAGTTTCTGAGAGACTCTTACGAAAGTATCCCATAGCTTTCGAACACCAATGAATTTTTCCTGAAATTTGACTAACAATATTTCGTAGTGATGATTATTGATGTGATGTTTTATTGCAGGTATTGATGACATTGATTGTTCTGGATAACTTGGATTATTACTTACTCGTACTTACAATTACTTAATTCGATTGTTTTTTTTTCTACTAATTTCTAAGATAAAATTGAAATTCCTAAAATTGAGGTTTAATAAAATTGTGTTAGTAAAATTGGCGATTTTAAAAACTGAAATGTCCCACAAATTATAGCCCCAAAAATTAGGAGGATTTTGCTCTTTACGAATCAATTTAATGAAGACGAAATTATACCTATTAAAATTCTCCATTAGGTTCAAACTTCTGGACAGCAAACTATTCCTGCACCAAGTACAGTCCACCTGAGGCCATAAAAGATTCCAAACCATTTTGTGTTATGTTCATTATTAATGTTGACGAACGGGTAATAATTTTCCGTTGGGAAACACAAGTGGGTGAGTAATTATCATATTTCATCATCAATCATAATATGATTACATATTATGTCATTATCATTGGGTAAGGTAACATATCAAAATATCTTAGAGAATGTTGGGTTAAAAAGGTAAAAACTCGAAATATCATCGAAATTTGAACAAAATGTAGCCCCTCTTGGCCCCTAAACAACAAATTATCTTCTACTCGCCATGAAACATTAGCTCAGACGTTACAGTACACAGTTATGCAACAGTAAATGTTGGCGGTACGTTTCTATTGAGTGGAACCGCAAGCCAATGGGCTTGAAACTTCAAACGCAATTTCCAAAAAATCACGTTTTATGAGTTGTGCCCCTATTTTAGGACGGGTGCGATATCCTCCATGTCAAAACTAAGATATGAAGACTTTTCACAATTGGACGGTGCAATATAACTGGATGGTTAGCTTCATATATAAAAAATTGAATACTGTAGTACAGTAAGACATATCATCGTAAGAAGGTATTGATGATGAACACTCAACATGAAGTTCCCAACAAATAAACACGTGGAGGATTCATATACACAAACCTCAAGCGGACAAACAGAAGCGTCAAGAGTGAGCAGTTTTGGGGCTCCACACGTGGGTCTTCATCGGCTAAATTGAGGAATGTCTATGTATTGATGACCCACGTGGAATACCATCAGTAAGTCCTTGGCTTCTAAATCATCTGAATGCAACATAAATAATACTAATGGTAAGAAATAACTTACAGCTGCCTTCGCCCTCTTCCAGGAAACTTTGAATCCTTTATCGACGGGAGCGATGTCGATGCTCTTTTTGTGAACCAGGCCATTGTAACGGAAAGAAGCCACATTCAGCAGGTTGTGGGGTTCCTGTAAAACCATCAAAACCATGAAGATTATAATGTACCTAAATCTGCATCACGAAAGAGGAGGCATTACAAGTAGGTATCTAGTCAATTAAGAGTTACAACACTTTCAATCCAAGCCCAGAGTTGGGAATGCATGAAGCAAAATGTTTCATTTCAAGTACCTATCTACCTAATTACCTAGTGATGGTCTGTATTGAAGGAAATCATGTCGCCAACACGAAACAAACTTACCGTGCTGAAGTGCTTCTTGATGCATCGCTTCTTCACCAAGAAAGAATTATGATTCTTGATGATCATCCATGACAGATGTGCAGACATTTTGCCTAAAAAAGAGAAAATAAATAACAGATTGTAGGTATGAGGGCCTGTGTAGGTATGAGGGAAGGTTCGAATCTTGAGGTTTGAAACCACGTTGCACCTAACCCTAAAGTGGCGTGCCTCACATACAAACATTTATGAGGGACGGAAAAGCGGATCATACAGCAGGGACCGCAAGAAGATGATGTTTTAAAAATAATGCGACAGGTATTCAATAAATATCAGCAAAGTTCAAACGATGAAGTAAGTAAAATGATACAAACTTCGGAATACCGTCCATGAAGCCTAACCTCGAAACGTGTTGGAGAGGTTTGTTACTGGGAAAAATAACTAATATCGTGGTAATTAAACTATACGTTGGAACGAAAACACTATTCAGTAAAACTAAGAAGATATTAATCCATAAACTTGTGTAACTCACCTGAGAATGTAGAATTTCCACTCGACGAGAAGCCACGGGAGTCAACCACGAGGCAGCAAAAAGATAGAGGCCAACTGAAACAACATGGCGTCGGAGGATGAGATCAGTGTTGCCATCACAACGTCTGAGAAAGGAATGGGACGAGTAGTGGGGGGCCAGCAAAGGTCTCGACTTCGCCCCCACCACGACATATGACGTCATAAACCAAGTTATGCCCCATTGGGTGAACAAAAAGCATGAAAAATGTGTGGACAAAAATATCCTTGAAAATTGCTAAACTTCATCGCAGTTTGTAAACAAAATCTAAATTCTTCTTCTTCTTTCGATCCAAAGTTTCTAAATAGTGTTCAGCGCCAAAACCCACAGTACAGACTGAAAATCATGATGAAAAATATATAATTTATGATTTTAATGATTCTACATTTCCTTAATAACTGTATACAATGATTTTAATGAATAACTGTTATAAGGACAATAATTAAAATGTAGCTAGTAGAAACCGCTACATAACTTCTCCGTGCACTAACTTCCCGCCATTTCAAGTTTTCATGTTGGACCCACTGCGCAAGTCGTTGAGCTCCATTTATTTACAAAACGTCAGTTGAAAATTTTTTTGAAACTGGTTTGGCTTTTGTTCATGCAAAATTATCTATTTATCATGTTAAAAACCGTTCGTTAGTTTCTAAATTCATGGAATTAATCCGACAAGAGTTAATCGACCAAGTTTCGCGATCGAGTTTTGAGAGGACACTTCAAGCAAGTGGCAGTAGGTACCGAATTTTTGAGTGATGACAGTCCACACCTCGTCTACTATTGTGTCTTTTCGTCAAAATTAACCTACGTTTCGCCTACTTCATCGTCATGGACACAAAAACCAAGCTCAAGTACGAGAAAGCCAAGTACACGGTGAAAAAGTGGGAAAAGGAGTTCAGGTCCCTAACTTCAACAACACCTGCCAAGGTATACAGTTTTTCTAACCATTTCTAGTGTTTTTTGATTTCTAGCGGTAGAAGTGAATTTTTTACTTAATCTGTTCAAATGTTACAAGAGAGGTTGCAGAAGTTCTTCATCACTCAAACAAAAAATGCATTACCTATATTATTATAGCATGCTTGAATTGACAGTTAATTCAACGTACAAGTACCCATCTTAGAATCAAACGTCATTAAATACGGTACACATTTTTTTACTGTTTCAAAATGGAAAATTCAATATAATTTTCACCAGAATAGAATGATTAGTCATCACTTTCACATCTCAAACCTACTTCAATATTACATTATTTATGCTCGTCACCCAAGGACCGTAACCAATAACAAGTACCTACTCAAAGTTAGTAACTATCAGATTGTCAGAGTAAATGGAAATCGCATGAAATTTATTGATGTTGGTCAATTTAAAACTGGCCTATTTAGTATCTATTCAAAAAACGTCAATATTGTTTCCATTGTTTTCCATGGCTCAATATTTCTGTCGAAGACAAAACACTTCCACTTTATGAACGGATTTAAGATAAAACGTAATTTTATGGAATATTCAGGGAGTGGACAAAAAATTTCTATTCGAGTTTTACGTTAATGACCTTCCTGAACAATTTTGGTTTGTGTCTGTCTGTCTGTCGTGAAATCCTTGCAACGCGCGAAACTATACGAAGTTATTGTCCGATTTCGATGAAATTTGCAGGGATTGTGCGGGTTGGGTTTAGATGAAAATCATCGCTCCGAATCAATTGTAGCCACTGCGCATGCGCATCAGTAAAGTGGACAGAGCACTTAGTTATGACACCTGGGTCAAAATCTCCGTCAGTTATATATAAAAATTAAATTTCTCATCTGTCATATAATTATAAAAATTATCTACGCTGCATGCAGATACATCTGTACATGGATATGTCTTATGATGGCAATTTAAGTGATGATACCTCTCACGATCATGTTGACATCTCATTTGTTACTCACGATCATGTGTTACTAAACATGCGCATAATTCAGCTTTCCGTACAGGTACATTCATATTAGAGACCATTAACCATGTTTAATAAATTGAGAGCTTTCCAATGAGTGGTGAACGATTTTTGTGGGGTGGAAAATGAGGAAGTTAGTTATCTTTCGTGTTAGTCTTAGTATTGATTAGTAAGCTCACTCAGCTGATCAGTGATCATCAACTTTGATGATGTATAGAAGTATGTATCGATTGACCCTGCCTCTCAAATTTCAGCTTCCTGCGATCAAAACAGCATTAGAAAAAACACATTGCATTGTTTGTGTTGTGGTCAGCGACCTCTTCGCATTTCTGTCCATTCGCTTCCTTAAGGCTAAAGGGGATGACAAGTGTGCGAGAGAGACAGCTATATCGGGAAAAGAGAGAGTCAGGAGCTCAATCATTTTCCCAAAAGTTCTCAGCTATCAGTGGACCGATTTTCATTCTGTAAAATTATTTGGTTTCCTTTCTTCGTATTCCATCTTTGTGCCATGTCAAATTTCTCATAAAATCTATATTTTTTGACGAAACACCATAATTAATCTTTTGGTGATTCACTCATTGACCAAATATGCGGGCACTAGAATAAATTTTCCCAAAACCGAGATACCAGGCATATTCTAGCAGATGTCCCCAACATATGGAATCCATCAGAAATCAAAAACATTGAGAATTAGCGACCGAAAGAGAAAACGAAAATCAAAAGGGGTGAACTTCAGTCAGGCAACCCCCCTCGCCATTCAGAAGACAACAAACCCGCCCTTCAGCTCATCCGCCACCCGCCCAACACAGTTCCCGTACTCAGAAGTTTTATAAAACGCTTGCCAGGTGGGTGTGGCACATAGCTTCCTCGTATCCATATTTCGAAAGTATTGATACTCTTATAATTGAGAAATCATCAAAAACCCGATTTTGAGAATATCACCCCTATTATTCACTAATTAATAATAAAATCGTATGCCAAGTAGGTGTGGCACATAGCTTCCTCGTATCCACAACTCAAAAGTATTAATACTCTTATAATTGAGAAATCATGAAAACCCGATTTTGAGAATATCACCCCTATTATTCACTAATTAATAATAAAATCGTATGCCAAGTAGGTGTGGCACATAGCTTCCTCGTATCCACAACTCAAAAGTATTGATACTCTTATAATTGAGAAATCATCAAAAACCCGATTTTGAGAATATCACCCCTATTATTCACTAATTAATAATAAAATCGTATGCCAAGTAGGTGTGGCACATAGCTTCCTCGGATCCACAACTCAAAAGTATTGATACTCTTATAATTGAGAAATCATCAAAAACCCGATTTTGAGAATATCACCCCTATTATTCACTAATTAATAATAAAATCGTATGCCAAGTAGGTGTGGCACATAGCTTCCTCGTATCCATATTTCGAAAGTATTGATACTCTTATAATTGAGAAATCATCAAAAACCCGATTTTGAGAATATCACCCCTATTATTCACTAATTAATAATAAAAACGTCCGCCAAGTAGGTGTGGCACATAGCTTCCTCGTATCCACAACTCAAAAGTATTGATACTCTTATAATTGAGAAATCATCAAAAACCCGATTTTGAGAATATCACCCCTATTATTCACTAATTAATAATAAAATCGTATGCCAAGTAGGTGTGGCACATAGCTTCCTCGTATCCACAACTCAAAGTATTAATACTCTTATAATTGAGAAATCATCAAAAACCCGATTTTGAGAATATCACCCCTATTATTCACTAATTAATAATAAAATCGTATGCCAAGTAAGTGTGGCACATAGCTTCCTCGTATCCATATTTCGAAAGTATTGATACTCTTATAATTGAGAAATCATCAAAAACCCGATTTTGAGAATATCACCCCTATTATTCACTAATTAATAATAAAAACGTCCGCCAAGTAGGTGTGGCACATAGCTTCCTAATACCCATAACCCAATTGTATAGATGATCCGATGCATAGTTGTTGATCTCAAAAAATCAATCTCTTAGTACCTTCCACTACCCTCATAGGGGACCATCTACTCGCCAATCCCCATAATCCCTGAAAATTTCATCAAAATCGGATGAGAAATGTAGAAGTTACGGCTATGGCAAGGATTTCATGTTAGACAGACACGTAACCAAAATTGTTCAGGAAGGTCGTATCTAAAACGTGGACGCGAGTGGAAATTTTGATTTTGTAGAACTTTTTTTGTTCAATCTTGAAAAGTAAAAGTAATGCTTCCGCTACCTTGGCAGACTCGGAAGCAAAATGTTTGCATGAGGTTGTGCCACATACCATCTTCGTACCTAAAATACGACAGCATAGAGATAATCCTATATGCTCAGTAGGTAATAGAAACTTCAATTTCCAACTATCTGTCACAACCCTCCAAATTTGAGGTCAGACGATGATGACATTCATAGGGAACCATCCTAAGTCCCAACCACACACAACTCAGAAAAAAGTACTTTCGCGCATAATATTTGCGCGTAATTGACACTAACTTCATTTTTTTAAAACGAAACCCCCCTTTTGGTTTATTATTTTCAATAATGAACCTTTGGAATCGACCAAGAAAAAAAAATTTTAACACCCCCTCAAAATTTGATGGTTTACGTTTCAAGGTACGTAGAATCGAATAAACATTTGGCCGTCCGTCCGCCGTACGCGGCACTTTTGCAACTTAGCATTGACCGATTTTGATGAAATTTGGTATGTAGGCTCCATTTGGGGTCTAGTTGTGCCCCGAAGATTTTGGTTGATGTAGGTCACTTGTAAGGGTTCCAAAATCAATTTTGAAATTTTGAAAACGCCCTAACTCAAAAAATTTTGTTATAAAGGTATTGTTTTTCCTTCAATTTAAGATTCTATAGAATTTTTAGAATTTTTTGAAACCATCATTGATATTTCATGATACCATTCATTCTTCTGTGCAACGTTAGAAAAATGAATAGATATATACAAAGGTATTAAAAAATATCAAGTATGAACATATTAAAAAAAGAAACGTTGATTATTTATAGTCTTTTTATTCAATATTATTATTAAAAAAAGGTTTTTTAATTATGATTGAATAACATAAATATCCCACTTGAGTAACTATGTAATGAAAATTCATTTATCAATCAATTCATTTTCATAGTATATGACGAATATCACTCAATAAAATTGCTTATTCAGTATAACTTGGTAGGTAGATGTGGAAGTGAAATCGCAAGCAATGTTACTGACCTATTCCGTTGGGGTCAAGGAGGGTCGGATTGAAGGGGAGGGTAACAAGGGTCGCTAGGCAACCAACCTCATACTCCATTTGCTAGCAACCAATGAGCGTGCGTTATTTTTCATTTACCCTTTCCGTCTCCAATTGTCCAAGAATCGGATTTCTAACCAATCATTCATCAATTATTAATGACAATGAATATGCAAGCTATCTCATTTTTTACTCAACACCTTTAATAGCCCGAATTCTGCGATTTCATGATTTAAATAATAATAGTATGGTAAAAACTCAATGGTGGAAAGAGAGATCTACTTATTCTGGACACATTCCCGTATTATAATTGGAAAAAATCTTTCGTGGAGGATGAAAAACTTTGGGAAAACTTTTGAGTGCGACGCTAGCGCCATCTCCTAAAAGAGAATCAAACTAGAGGGCTGTCCCCTTTAGCCTTAAGCCGTGTTTTCCTGTCGACGGGTTATATTCCGTCGCGTCGAACGGAGTACGCGGCGGGATCCCGTCGGGCGGAGAGTGACGAACCACGCCGCGTGATAATAGAGAGTTTTTGGAAACCACTAACGGGCCCGTGGAACCTCTTCACAAAGCACGGAGTTCGCGGGTGACGATGGATTTGCCTCCCGACATCAGCGGGCGATGATGAAAGGGTGCCCCCAGACATTCACCCGTTCCTCGAGGCCCACCGTGACGAGCGCCTCCATTCCCCCCCTGTCCAAAGTTAACGTCCTTCCTCCTTCAACTGGGTAGCATCCTCTGTTGCTCGCGCTAGTCTCCTCCTAACGGAGCCCGTGAGATTTTGGCACCAAAAACTCTCTAATGTTTTCCTGTGAGCGTGTTACAACCGATGTCACGCGGCGGGACAACCGTTTTCACTTGAGCTGTCTAGAAGTCAAAAAGTCAACCATGTCTTTCCACGGTAAAAAATGATTTTGTTGGCCATCATAGACCAATTAAATTGTGTTCATGATGGAGAAGATATAATAATTGTTGCTGAACTCCTCCGACGGAAGCCTACGGATCAAATGTACCTAGAAAGAGGAGAAGAATGAGCGTACAACACTCTCATCTCTCAACACCTACTAGACAATGGAGTTAGATTCAAAGAATATTGTCGGTTCACGCATGTTCAATTCGTTTTCCCTGGTACGAGAAAAGTTGAGTCCCTTTCAGTAGAGTAGCAAAACCAATATCACCCTGGGGTATGTTCATTAAATCCAAAAATATAATTTGGTGGTAATAAAGTTCATTGGTTGGTACATATGCGTACATATGGTACATATGCTAGATAATAATATTATAAAGATTAAATAAAGATTAAATATTGTAAAGATTAATATATAAAGATTAATTTTATTTGTAAACAGATTAACTCTATTTGGAAATACTATATAATATATAGTATTTTATTTTACAAATGAAATTAATCTTTTTGAAAATAAAATTCAACTTTTTACAAGTAAATTTATTTTTTTTACACATTTTCAGACCTTTTTCAAATGAAATTAATCTTTTTGCGAATGAACTCAAACTTTTTGACAGTAAACAAATAGGAAGTGTCAGATGCGCATGCGAATCCCGCAGCGTCGAGCGTCATAGACACCTCCTGAAGCATTCGAGCGTCTTAACGTCGATGGAACACGCCAGCGGAAGACGTACTCCGCTCGACAGGAAAACGGTTGCCTTCTTTTCCCATTGAAGGAGTGGTCGACGTGACCCCGCCAGCGTACTCCGCTCGACGCGACGGGATATAACCCGTCGGTAGCTCAGTGGTAACGAGCTCCGACTCAGAAGAGTAAATATAGTTTAGTCGGACGATAGGAGATCGATCCTTGGTCGAGGGAAGTTAATTTTTGACGATTCAACATTGTGGCGCAGTCAGTAGGACACGAATAGTCTCCTTAGCATTTCTCAGAGAAACATTAATTCATTAAAAGATTGGGTCATCAAAACAACTCCCTCTCAAGACACGAGTCGAGCCACCGCCTATTCGGACAAACGTTGAGGTCAGCAGATCCCCCGCCCCGTCAATAAGGAACAATAACAAAAAACTCCGAAGCCAGTCAAAAATAGCGCGTTCTCACTGGGTTGGAAAACGCCGGCCAAAGCTGCCCCTCACCTCCCTGACTAGGTAACGGAGTACCTGAGATTTCCTAATGGGGGGGGGGCATTTCTGTCCATTCGCTTCCTTAGCTCAAGTGGTAGGAGCTCCGATTCAGAATCGGAATGATAGGAGATCGATCCCCGGTCGAGGGAAGTTAATTTTTGATGATTCAAAATTTGTTTGTCGAAAATTTTGGAATGACCCCCAGAACTAAGACATATCCATGTCAAAAGTCTACTTATTTATTTCAAACGTTTCCATTGACATGATTAGGTTGCCCACGACGTATCTGGCTGAGCTCAACTCAGTAGTCAATATCCTGAAAAATGGAAACATTTCCAGGTGGACGAAACCATGGATGATTTGCCATGGTGGTAATAATTTTATGGTGGTTTAACCATCAATGACGTAACTCCTTAATTTTCTATTCAAATGTTAAATCTGTTGAGCCGTGACTGACTGACTGACAGAATCATCACTTATCATGATTTTTGGCAGTTTTAAGTTAGCTAGGGGTTCAAACTTATTGATCCAGCGAGACTCGCTGAAACTAGTAGTTCCCACATCAGATCGTCAGAAGCGCTAATATCAGCGGTTTTGATATCAAATCTTATCATGAATCGTATTTAATTTTATCATATCAAACCTTGAACACCTATAAGTTCTAAAGATCATGCTACGGTGATACTATTGATTTATGATTATTATTATTATGTATAATATTGTTGTTGATAATATCAACATTATGTGATTAACGGTAAGACCCGGTTGCTTGAAACAAACCCATCATCATTACCCCTCTAATGGATCTTGAAATTATTGTGGGTTATTGCATGTTACAGGCTGATATCAAAAATGCTCCTTCCAAAATCCGAGATGCCTACAGAACGTATTGGAAATTGAAGACGTCGGTGTTGGAGTCCACACTTTCCGACATCCTGATAGATGAAAACGCCAAAGACTGTTTCAATTCCTCCAATGAAACGACGGATTCCAGCTTCACGAAACCCGCGGATGTGACAATTAGTGAGGACAGCGTTTGCTTTCAACCTCTCTGCGAAACAACTTTAACGCAATCGTTTTCGACCGAAAGTCAAAGCCATAGTCAGCTTTTGGATAGTTTCGGTGTTGAAAGCCCGAACTGTAGTATTCAGAGTGAGAGCCATTCTGAGCCGTTGAACTTCAAGAACGTCATCCATCAAGATGGTCAACTCGGTGATAAAACGAAACCTGAAATTGTAGGTAAAGAAAACGTTGACAAGAACAGCAGAGTGTGGGGAGAACATCTGAATAATGACAAAGTGCCTCCTCCTCCACCACCGTCGCAAAGGAAACTAGAAACCAAATCCTTGTCCATGCAGTACGCGCAAAAACTGTTTAATCCTTCTAAATTTAAAAATTTTAACAAGAAAAATCCCCGTAAACCGAGAGTTTTCCAGAAGGCTAAAACGTCGGACAGCCTTCCACTGGTTGAAAAGCCGAAATTCGATATTCCGAAGTTCGAGTTCTTCTCTAGCCAGGAAGGGTGCCCAGAACCGGTACTTGTTCAGAGTTCGTCGTCGTTTCCCCCTCCGGAGCCTTCATTCCCAAAAGTCGAAGAATTCTCCATCAAGGACGACGCTTCTTTCACATTGTTGAACGATAAGTTGAAAATTGTTTCTAAAGTGAATTCCTCAACGAGTAACGCCGTCAGCTTACTCCAGAAGACTTTTAACGATGACCACTCGAAATCAGCTTCATTCACCAGGGAAGTTGATTCGGCGTGGCTCAATCGAATCCAACAGTCGGGAGACCCAAGGAAGACAGAAAGCATGTCGCAAGATTCAGGGTTGGAGCTAAGTCAAGGGCTGTCGGCCTCTCAGCCGGACTCTGGGAGCGATTCTGACGACTTGATTTACGATAGTGACTCTGAAAGTCAAACTGCGTCGAGGAGTGGATTGCCCCTTACGAAATTCTCAAGTAGTCAATTGGGCTCGACCAGTTTTAACAGCAACTCGTTGTCTTGCAGCCTTCCTCTCACGAATTCGAAAAAATCGCAGTCCCCAGAATCCACCCAATTGGACTATTCTACCATGAAATCCAAGATTGTTGGTGTGCCAAGTACCAGTGCTACCATAACCACAAGCGAACAATCTAGATGTGCACCCACACAAAAACAACCATTTTGCTCAAAGTCAAGCAATGAAGCTAAAGAGTTGGATTCTGGAGTGGGTTCCAAGAGACAACTCAATCACGTGGAACTTCCACCAGCCAAGAAAATAAAAACCGATCTAGAGGAAATTATCCCCACTGGAACCCTTCCAGAAATCGCTGCTATGTCCAAAAAACGTGCTGTGACTCGAAAGAAACCCACCCAAATTCATCCGGACGACGATAAAAAGAGAGCGCTCCTCGAAAAGAAGTTGCAAAGCGGAAAAGCCAATGAAAATTTCGTATCCATCAATATTCAGAAGAAAGTGTTCGTCCGCGGCAAGAAGACTGGCACATTTTCCAAATACAAGAAGCAGAAGTGGCGTCAGCTCAAGCAGGAGAATGGAACCTACAATGGCCCTCGTGGTGTGCTGAAGTGCTTTAAATGTGGTGACGTCGGTCACTTCTCCAAAGCTTGCCCATCAGGTGAGTCCTATCACTAGCTACAATACGAATAAAATCATTGTGGAAAACCATTTTATCCCCTGATAGCCCAAGACATGAAATAATTCGAAATTTTCCGATTTTTCCTTGATTTCTCATTAAAAACAGCTCTTGCTACATGAAAGTGAAGAAAAAAAAATTATTTGCGCATATATCAAATTTTAAAATTTTGTCGCGCTGGTGCAACATTTGGCAGTCGGATAGTATTTATTGTTGCTCGGCTGCAACATTGGGCTATGATAGTCAAGAATCGATTGCAATACTCTGAATAGTAGAGCTTTTAGAGGTACTCATTTCACGAAATGATTCCATAAATCATTGTTTGCAGGCGTCTTCACCAACAATCAGTAGGTAGGTATTAGAAAAAAAAAAGTTTTTCTCATTCCCCAACTGACTATGGAACTCAAAAAAGTAACTTGACTCAGTAGACAAATGCATAGGCCATTTATCATGATCAATCTTATGACCAATTCAATATTTTTATTACATCGTTGTCGAATATCACATACACCTACCTGGTTCCCAAACGATCACTTATAGATAATTTGCTCATATGATTGGACCTCTAAAATGAGGTGTTTTGGAACTCTTTCAACATTATACTTAGCTAACGACAGCAAACGAATAATTTTAAACTAGCAGTCGTCAAAATGCATCACAGATGACGCAAATATTGAAAGGAAATCCTGGATAAATTTTGAAAAATAAGATAATGCAGATAAGGAATTGTTTCTAACAAATAGAACAGATGTGATATTCAAAGAATAATGAACAAAAGCCTCTAGTTTCTTATTCTGAGAATAATGAAACAAAGTGTCAGAATTAGGAATTTCAATTTGAACTCCCCAAAGAAGGCAATTGGTACTAAGATTATTTCAGAAAGTAGGAATTTCAGCGAAACCCAAAGTGCAAATATGTAACACCAATAATAATGAATTTTCGTGGAAATGGACAACATTCTTCTCAACTCCGTTTTTACAAGTTACAATCCTTCAAAATTACTCTTTTGATAGTTGCCGACACGAATGTCTCTAGTGTTGTTTTCATTTTTCAGACAAAGGGTTGCTACCGTTGGAAGATTATGTGTCTGACGATGAAAGTGCATTCCCAACCTTGGAACAAGCTGCGGAGGCTGCCAAAGAAGCTGGAGAAACTGTTCATAGCAAACGAAAATTCACTCGAGCTGTTGTTAGCGTACGTACTCCTGGTGTTCCCTAAGATTTGAATATGATATTGGTGGTGATCAATCGATCAATAGTGCTATCATTTATTTTGTAGTCTCAACAAATCGAGCCAGCACCAGTTGCATTGGAAGTGGACAGTATTGGTTTACTCGGGAGCACAATTCTGCCTCCATACTCTCTCAATGAAGATGGATCAGTTAAAGGTAAAATGGTTTCTGATAACCCTTTCCATGTTTTTTCTTGTCTTTAGATCGCCAACCTTTACTACTGCATTCAAAATGTGAAAGGAGTGTCCGTTTTCATTTGTCGAATGCTTATTTATGGTCATAATAGATAGTAAAAACGCTACAAATTATTACACAATGGTTTATTATTTTTCTATATAGATAACTAGTCTACAAAATCACCAACCATCCAATATGAAGAAAAATAAATAAATAAATAAAAAAATATCTATATTTTTCTATATAGATCACTCGTCTACAAAATCACCAACCATCCAATATAAAGAAAAATAAATAAATAAATAAAAAAATGTCTATATTTTTCTATATAGATCACTCGTCTACAAAATCACCAACCATCCAATATGAAGAAAAAAAAAGAAAAAAAAATTTAAAAATAAAAAATCACCAACCATCGATTGCATTTCAGTCAGCTCTAATTTGAACGGAGATTAGGCCTCTTTTGCGATTCACACTCGTGTTTTGATTTATATATATATACATTTCAATATAAACCTTTAAATTTTCGTAGGGAGCGAACGGTTTGTCCGTCAGAGCTCCGCGTGGTCTCAAAAAATTCTAAAAATTCTATAGAATCTTAAATTGAAGGAAAAACAATACCTTTATATCGAAATTTTTTGAGTTAGGGCGTTTTCAAAATTTCAAAATTGATTTTGGAACCCTTAGGAGTGACCTTCATCGACCAAAAGCTTCGGGGCACAACTAGACCCCAAATGGAGCCTACATACCAAATTTCATCAAAATCGGTCAATGCTAAGTGGCAAAAGTGCCGCGTACGGCGGACGGACGGCCAAATTTTTATTCGATTTTTGGATTCTACGTACCTTGAAACGTAAACCATCAAATTTTGAGGGGGTGTTGAAAATTTTTTTTTTTTCTTGGTCGATTCCAAAGGTTCATCATTGAAAATAATAAACCAAAATTGATCAAATCAAGTGGAAGTAGTGATGATCGATGCGATATTTCACATCAAAACAGTATAGGAAAACAGCCTTAATATCATTATTATCTACGTACCGTATTGGAGAATCCGTCGTAACCAGCAAGTCTAGTACAGGAGGCGAGCGCTTTCGATGTAAGGACATCATCTGAAGATGATGTCCTCAGTACATCATCAAGAGTACTCTCTCGACGGCCTGAAGATGATGTCCTTACATCGAAAGCGCTCGCCTCCTGTACTCGACTTGCTGGTTACGACGGATTCTCCAATACGGTACGTACATAAAAATTGTATTCTTATAACTAGCGGAACTAACCCCATTCATTTAATACCAGCCTTAATATCGATAAAATATCGATGTCACTGAGGAAATGGGGTATGCGCATGGGTCGGAAAAACTGCTTATTGTTATTTTCAATCTAAACTAGACCTCATTCTGAGAATTTTGACACCAACCGCGACCTTCTAGCGTGAGAAGACCTTTTTCTATGATTTTTCAAAGTTTCGAATGTTTATGACGTCACAGTAGGCTGGGTGGTCCCACCCTGGCGGTAGGGGCACGTGACGTCATAAACATTCGAAACTTTGAAAAATCATAGAAAAAGATCTACTCATCCACAAAGAGAACGGCTAGTGTCAAAATTCTTAAAATGAGGTCTACTTTCGATTAAAAATTGAAAAAAATCTGGCGGTGCGCCTCATTGGGATATTTGGTTGTAAAAATTGGTTTAAGGAATTAAATTTAAAAATTGTATGATCGTCAATGACAGTTAATTAAATTACTGCGGCCAACTGTAATAAAATGAAAAACGTCTGCCAAGTGGGTGTGGCACATAGCTTCCTCGTATCCATAACCCGATTATATAGATGATCAGATGCATAGTTGTTAATCTCTAAGTACCTTCCCCTACCCTCATACGGGACCATCTACAAGGTAATCTTGACAATCCTAGAAAATTTCATCAAATTCGAATGAAAAATTAAGTGAGTAGTAATGTATGTGATTGGATCAAAAAAATACTTAGCCTCGGCTGGGATTCGAACCCGCGACCCCTGGGGGACAGTTGAAGTTACGGCTGCTACAAGTGATTCACGTTTGCGCATGCGCAGTGGCTACTATCAGTTCGAAGGTGATGATTTTCATAGGGGGCCATATGAATACAAATATGTAAGATCCCTGAAAATTTCATTGAAATCGGATGGAAAATGTATAAGTTATGGCCGTTACAAGGAATTCACGTTTGCGCATGCGCAGTCGCTTCTATCAGTCCGGGGATGATGATTTTCATAGGGGACCGTCTACACACCAACCCGCACAATCCCTGAAAATTTCATTGAAATCGGACAATAACTTCGTATAGTTATGCGCGTTACAAGGAATTCATGACAGACAGACACACAGACACGGAACCAAAATTGTTCAGAAAGGTCTAAAACGCAAAACGCGAGTGGAAATTTTGATTTTGGAGAACCTTTTTTTTTCGTCCTTGAAAAGTGAAAACAAAGCTTCCGCTACCTTGGTAGACTCGGAAGCAAAATGTTGCGGTATAATCTAACGCATTCCACTCTGTCACTTAACTAGAATAGTATTAAATGGTTGCTTATATTGAGAAAAAGACAGTTCAAATTTTACTAGAAAAAAATGTATTAATACTAGCATAATTCATTAAGCTTTAAAAAACTGAAACTTGAAGAAATTCGACCACGTTATGATGAAATTATTTTTTATAGCAAACCCCAATCTTTCTTAGGGGATAACCTGTGCGTTTTTCGGTCACTAAGAACCATTATGGTTCTTCTGTTTCAATGAGGAATTTCACCATGTCGGAATTTCCTATTTTTGACCCCAAAATCGGATTCAGCACCTCGAAAAACCTCCTAAGGCAAACTTTCTGCCCGAACTTCCTAATTTACGAATAAACAAAACAGTGTAGAAAATACGAATGTTTAAAAAAACCGGGAAAATGACGTCATCCTGGAATAGTTCATTTAAGGGCCGCTTGAAGCGCTGAGATCGAGAAATCTATAGTCCCCAGATGCAAAATTTCACAAAACAGTAAAGTTTGAAATCGAAAAACTGAAGAAAAAAAATAGAAAAAGCAAGATGGGGAAACTTAGGTTTCCCCTGTTTTTGTTTGGTAACTTTTCTCTTAGAAAACACGATTTCATCGTCCCAATGGGCAACACTGGGAGGAGATGGCGATCCGAACTGCCCAATCAGCGAGCGTTCCCGCTTCACGTCCGTTTTCCCGGTTAGTTTTGAAATCAAAAATTTTGATTGTCTCCCAAAACTAACAGGAGACTTATTTTCCGAAATCAGCCCGATTTTCATCTATCCCACACCACTAACTATTCAGGAAAAATGCAAACAGAATTCGGTGAAATTCCTCATTTTTGGATTCCAAGGGAAACAGATAAATTACAGTGGAAAAAAGATAATACTCATCCCAACCGATATTGTTCTTGCAAAATCAATATTTTCCTTTTGATATTTGATAATATCGGAAGGAAAATACCGAAATAAATTACGTCATTATTAACTTGTCACTAACTTGGAAGAAGTAGGACTTACAACTATATCGAAAGTATCGACTCTACTAGTTGGAAGATACAGGCTTAATACCTGTTTTCCTGGAGAATATCCTGACTTCTCCTTTTTCCTATAGTTTACCAAACCACCAGCTCCAGAACTAGCTCTGGGGATGAACCCTTACGTCCCTGTTCTAATAACTCCATCCTTACCTGATGTAATCAACCATGGTCTAGTTGGCAAGATTGTTAATTATTCATTTTCTTGAGTAAACACGATATTCTTCACCTTATTGACAGAACTTGATGTTTTTCAGATACGCCCAAGGAAGTGTTTGATTGTTTGCGTCGTGAATTCGGACACGAGGAATTCCTTGAAGGTCAAGAGCTCGCCATGATGAGAATCCTGTCGGGCAAATCTACGTTGGTCACCCTGAGCACAGGTTCTGGCAAATCCCTCTGCTACCAGCTTCCAGCTGCTATTTACTCTGCTTACAATCCCGGCTGTATAACATTGGTCATATCACCTTTGGTCTCATTGATGGACGATCAGGTATAACTGTTGTTTGATCACTACATATAACTAGATTTGATCAATATAGAAAGATGGATATGTAGAAGACTTGCTGTAGACTCTGAGAAGAAACCCTTTCTTACGATTTAAACCTACCAGTATTTTATATGACCTACTTTCCCATCAAGTGGTCTTTCCTGTAAAGGTTTGTTCAATTTTTTAGACTTTGTTAAGAGATTAGCTGTGCCTCGACTAGAATAATTGCATTGAGAGACCAACAATGGGGGATTTCAGTCAATTTTTTTTCTTCAAAAGAGTATGGCTCAGGAATAACGGTAATCGGGTTTGTTCGTCGAGAAATGTTTAGAAGAAATTAGGGAAGCTAATAAACGTTGAAGGTTTGAACGATGGCAGCAGGGTGTGACGTAGCAAGCTGTGTGCCCTATTAAGTTGCTCGCCTTCAGGGATTTTTATTCGATTTTTGGATTCTACGTACTTTGAAACGTAAACCAACAAATTTTGAGGGGGTGTAAAATTTTTTTTTCTTGGTCGATTCCGAAGATTCATTATTGAAAATAACTTTTGAATTTTGAATAATAAACCAAAATTTGGCAGTCCGTCCGCCGTCCGCGACACTTTTGCCACTTAGCATTGACCGATTTTGATGAAATTTGCTATGTAGGCTCCATTTGGGGTGTAGTTGTGCCCCCAAGATTTTGGTTGATGTAGGTCACTTCTAAGGGTTCAAAAATGAATTTTGAAAACTCCCTGACTAAAAAAATTTGGATATAAAGGTATTGTGTTTCCTTTAATGTAAGATAGTATAGAATTTTTAGGGACCACGCGGAGCCCTGTAGGACAAACCGTTCGCTCCCTACGAGAATTTAAGGGTTGGACGTACAATAAATCAGAAACACGAGTGTGAATGGCAAAAGAGGCCTAATCTCCGTTCAAATTATAGCTGACCAAGATGCAATCGATGTTTTTCTTCATGTTGGATGGTTGGTGGCTTTGCAGTAGGGATGGGTATCGATACTCGATATTTCAAAATATCGATACTTTTGTACCGATACTCGATATTTTAGTATCGATACTTTGGATCCGATATTTCTAATTATCGAATATCGATACAGTTCTCGCGGAAAATTCAACATACTGGCTAAAAAATGAAGAAAGTAGAGAGGCTTTTGGGTCATTACTCTTTGATTGCACAAATAACGTTGTTGTCAAGGAGAAAATCACCCTGCTTGGTCTCTTGATAGTGAAAAATGAATAAAAATTGTTTAAAAAAGGGCCCTAGAATAACGTTTAACACTAGGAATAACCAAGGGGAAAAAACTCCTGTTATTTACCAAGTAAATTCAAATGTAAGGATATCATTTTTTTTTTTTTTTTTTTTTTTTTTATAAGTATTTTAGTCTTATTTATTGCCATGATTTCATTGGAAAGAGCGTTAAATTTCCAAGCTACTTAGTGTAAAACGAAAATCTGTTAATAAATCATTTCTGTAAAATCAAGTTAAAAATTAAGTCAAGATCAAGGTAAAATCAATTTTGAACGGATTTGCATGATAAACCCCCCAAAAGTGGAAAAACCTAGTTTTTTGTAAATTTCAAACCTAAATCAATTGATTTCAAAGGTACCCAAATTTGGGGAAATCATAGAACAAATCATAATTTCGTTTGTGCGAAACGCTTGCATACGAGTCTGCAACACATTGAAACATTTTCATGCCCCCCCCCCCCCTCCCCTCCCGAGACATCTGGGAGCTCGATTTTCGACTCAGCTGATCTGGGAGCTCGATTTTCGACTCAGCTGATCTGGGAGCTCGATTTCGACTCAGCTGATCTGGGAGCTCGATTTTCGACTCAGCTGATCTGGGAGCTCGATTTTCGACTCAGCTGATCTGGGAGCTCGATTTTCGACTCAGCTGATCTGGGAGCTCGATTTTCGACTCAGCTGATCTGGGAGCTCGATTTTCGACTCAGCTGATCTGGGAGCTCGATTTCGACTCAGCTGATCTGGGAGCTCGATTTTCGACTCAGCTGATCTGGGAGCTCGATTTTCGACTCAGCTGTAAAGTACCTACCTAACTGTAAAGTACCTAACAACTTCACTTCTGATGGTCATAATCATCATTGTGGCGACTTGGGACAAATTTCGTCGCAACAAATTTCGTTGCAAAAAATTTCGTCGCATCAAATTTCGTCGCATCAAATTTCGTGACGATTTTTTTTTATGTGCCATATGAAAGACATGAAAATGTCAAAATAGTTTTCTTGAGAATATTGGATAATATTGATAGTTTGTGACACTAAAGTATCGATACTCGATATTTTAAAATATCGATACTCATGCCCAACGATACTTGTGATATCGATACTCGGATACGATACAGTATCGATACAAAATATCGATACTTTTATAACGATACCCATCCCTACTTTGCAGACGAGTGATCTTGTATAAAAATAATAAACCATTCTGTAATAATTTGCAGCGTTTTTTGTTTTCAAACGTGTGATCTCTATAATTAATGTTTCTACCACATGTTATTGTAATATTGGGCGAAAAGTTGGAGTATATAGGTTTTGATGGTGCTGAATTCTAATTTAAGGCCAAAAATATCCCATTGTCTTCCCTCCCGTTTGTCCAACAATGGGGTGTGCGCCTGGGTAGGAAAAACTGTTTATTGTTATTTTTAATCTAAGGTAGACCTCATTCTGAGAATTTTGGTACCAACCGCGACCTTCTAGCGTGTGCAAATCTTTTCCTATGAATTTTTAGTTTCGACCGTTTATGACGTCACAGTGGGCTGGGGGTCCCGCCCAGGCGAGAGGGGCGCGTGACGTCATAAACGGTCGAAACTTTGAAAAATCATAGAAACAGATCTACTCACGCTTGAAGGTCGCGGTTGGTGCCAAAATTCTCAGGATGTAGTCTACTTTCGAT
The DNA here is from genome assembly GCA_009739505.2 of Apolygus lucorum. Classification (NCBI taxonomy): domain Eukaryota; kingdom Metazoa; phylum Arthropoda; class Insecta; order Hemiptera; family Miridae; genus Apolygus; species Apolygus lucorum. The sequence goes on along the minus strand of CM019170.2, from coordinate 7,308,414 downwards.
TAAAAATCTTAAAAAAATCAAGGCGCACACCCCATTGAGCTACTCCTCTCAAACCTGAGTCACTACTTCTCTGTATTTTGCAACAATGACTCGCCGCCTGCCCCTTGAAAGTGAACAATATTATAATCAAATCTTGAACTAGTTCCACTTCCTGATTCATACAAACAATGAATTTAGTCGGATGGGCATTTCTGAATATTAATATTTGTATAATTTACAAATAGGTATGTAATAAATTATATTACTTTTTTTTTACACTGGCTTTTATTTTTCATTTTACGTTTTCAGGTTGATGGTGCGGGAGGATGGGAAAAATCCGCATGCTACCACACGTATATGACTCAAAAGAAGAGGGACAAAATTTTGGAACAGCTCAAAGCTCGAGAACTCTCAGTTCTTCTCCTCTCGCCTGAGACACTGGTGTCGCTGGAAGCCGGAGCTGGGAAACAACTGCTTTCCGTTCTCCCTCCAATTGCGTTTGCTTGTGTGGATGAAGCCCATTGCCTTCATCAGTGGTGTCATAATTTCCGACCGTCTTATCTTACTGTTACTCAGGTAAGTAATCTAAAATAATCATTTTTTTTTTAATTGCATTTTGAAGTGTTGTACAAAGTACTGGGGGACAGCGGTGTGGCTACGGTCGTTGGGGCGACGTTTTTTAGCTATTAAAAAAAACTATTTATAGTTTTTAACTATTTTTACTATTTATATATTAGCTTATAAGCTAATTTAGCTATTAGTTGAAAAATTAACTAGCTAATAAATTAGTTAGCTAATGCCCAACTCTGGGTATACCCATTTCGGAAAACGAGGTAAGTACCTTTGATGTAAAAAATAATGTTATTGAATTGTTGTGAAGAATCGCAATGTTCAAAACGACCAAATTCTCTCAAAAATGTCTTTTAACCCTGGTTTTCGGAAGTTGAATCAATTGAAAAATAGGTTTTCAGAAGTTGGATCGATCATATTTCCACATAATACGCAGACTTCTTTCATGCGGTTATTGTAGAATGATTTGATTTCTGAGGATTTATTGACATAATTTGATCGGACGAGATCACTGAGGCTCTCATTAAAATCACTTAAATTCATATCCAGCAAAGAACAATGCAAACACAAAAATGAAAACCAAATAACAGCACGAAATCCGGAATCGGCAATCGGATTGTTTGGTCAATAAACCAAAAATGAGACCGAGTCAACGACGAACAGCTGAACGATGAACAGGCGACGAGAGCTTTCACGAAGTTTGCCGAAATTTATCGAAGTTCATCCGTAATGCGTAAAATATCTAATTTTACAAAACGATACACTCCGCTCCAAAAGTCTTGGTCCGCAAAGATTGCTCCCGCCCCCTCAATTGGCTCCAGCCAATAGCATCCAATTACGCACTACGGATTACGGACATTACGCACCTATGTGAACCCAGCCTTTACGCTCAGAAATTTACGCTCGCAAAAAAACCCCTCTGGCATAAATGAATTTAAATTTTTGGCAAACTTTTGGCAACTCATTTTGAACTTTCGGCAAATCCATTACGTTTCGACAACTACTGGAGTCCTTGTCCACCTTCATTCCTTCTACAATGTTCAATAAAGTGTTTTCTCTCTCTCTCTCAAAATAATAAATAAAAAACAACTAAAACAAATAATAATGTAAAAAAAAATGATGAATAGAAAACAACTAAAATAAATAATAATGTAAAAATAAAATAATGATAAATAGAAAACAAATAAAATAATGGAAAATGACATTTTTTGACAAAATAATTGTCCTAAAATTGTACTCTGTGATGATTACAGGTCTTACGAGAGAGATTCGGCGTGCAGACGTTGCTGGGTCTTACTGCTACAGCGAGCAGCGGTACCATCGACTCCCTCATGGGCCACCTAGGTAGTAACTGTATTTTTTGACCTTCTGCTTTAGTTGTATTCTCTGCGCCAATGGTGAATTGCTTCTTCGTGGAAGTTTTCTTTAAAATAGTAATCAATTCAAATGTAAATAATTCAAGTTTTGATTGATAACCATGAAATGGATCAAGTGCCACACCTGCATGGCAGATTTTTTAAACCAACTTCGATCAGGAGTACGATCCGAACTTAATCTTTCATTTCAGTTTTCATTGTGGCGATAGTTTATCACTTTATCTGGGTTGAGGGTGAGGAATATTTTAGGCCAATCCTCTTGTGCTTACGTCCGAGCGCTTTCGTTTAATACAACATCTTCAGGGTTATTTTGGTGATGTAGTTGTCAGTTATAATGGGGAATTTGCCTCACATTTTTTTATTTTTTTTTTCGAATGAGGGTTTATTTTTATGGAATAAAACCATAGTGAGCTGCTCGAAAACGCATCCAAAAAATTTAGAGAATTTAAGGAAGATGGAAATTTTAAATGTGGTGGCATTGTGTAAGAGGCAGCCATGTTTGAAACGTGACGGATATTCTACCAATCTGACTTCAAAGGAGGTTCTGTGGCGCTTACCACAGAAGCGGCACATACACGAACTTTTACCTTCCGAGTAGTGCGCACAAGAGTGCGCCACGATCTGGCAGGAAGAACCCTGACACAAAATTGACCAAAAGAAACAGTATTACTCACTTTTTTACAATACGAATCTATCTACTAGTTTATCAAGCATTATTATTCTTCATCTTCTCTTATTTAGTTTCAAGATTTGAATCACATTATTCGAGTAGCCATTTCACTGGATCGTTTTGTGTGGCGTGCTAGAACTCTGTCTGTTGTCATTGCTTTCGCGTCGTTTTTTTTTTTTTTTTCGTATGACGTCAACAATACTCCTCGATTTTCGCGGTGTTTTGTAACAGAGGTTCACTTGTTTAGTCATTTTCTCCTACGGTAATTTTTTTCCGTTGGTTATTCCTAGTGTTAAACGTTATTCTAGGGCCCTATAATAGGATTTGCCTTGAAATTCCAGAATCTACAATTGAGGCAAATTCCCCATTGTTTTTGTTATATGCTGTAGTTTTTGCTTTGTACATGGTTTCTTCTTTTTCTTTCTCAATCATCGTACGATTTTTGTTATGCACCTAATTCGTATTGTTTTTGTGTTAGGTACTTTCAGGTTCACCAGGTGCACTTTTACAATAGTTTTAAGAAGGCTCATTGTACATGGTTTCTCCTTTTTCCTTCTCAATCGTAGCACGGTGTTTGTTTTCCACCTAATTCTTTATTCTTGGATAAGATAATGATTCCAGTACTCCACATTCCAACGAAAGTGATACTCACTCTTTTTAAAATTACTTACTGTTAGTCTGTTTAAAACTATTGTAAGAAGTGCATTTGCTAAACCTGAAAGTAACACAAAACTAAGAAGAATTAGGTGGAAAACAAACACCGTGCTACGATTGAGAAGGAAAAAGGAGAAACCATGTACAATGAGCCTTCTTAAAACTATTGTAAAAGTGCACCTGGTGAACCTGAAAGTACCTAACTTAATAATACGAATTAGGTGCATAACAAAAATCGTACGATGATTGAGAAAGAAAAAGAAGAAACCATGTACAAAACTTAATCTTTTCACCCCGAAAAGTACGCTTTGAACCTACTAGCATGGAACATGCTTTAGCCTTGGACTAACCACCCTTAAACGTTACGTGGAAGGGGTGATGGACGAGCGTCACATGGGTAACCTCATCCCTACTCCGCTGAAAATTGCGGCTGAAGCATGTTCCATGTTTTTTGAATTTTATCCAAAAACCGTTTTTTTAATATTTAATTAATTAATTAATATTTAAATTGCATGAATTAATTCTCAATAATTTTTTTTGCTCAACTTCAGGAATTGATCCGAAGGATAAAGAATCTTTGATCAAAGACACACCGCTCCCTGACAACCTGACGTTGTCAGTTTCCGTCACCCACAATGACGTGGAGAAACAGGACGCGCTGATTGGACTTCTGACGACTGGTTGTTTCGCGGATTGTTCGAGCATAATCATATACTGCACCCGCCGAGAGACTTGCGACAAAGTGGCTGGTTTTCTCCGAACTTCCTTGCAGGTACGTCCATTTGTTTTAAAATTCGTTCGTCGCTATTGGTTAAAAACACTTCAAAACGCTGCAAATTATTACACAATGGTTTATTATTTTTCTATATTGATCACTCGTCTGCAAAGCCACCAACCATCCAACATGAAGAAAAACATCGATCGCATTTCGGTCAGCTAAAATTTGAACGGAGATTAGGCCTCTTTTGCGATTCACACTCGTATTTCTGATTTATCGTACGTAAAACATTCTCGTAGGGAGCGAACGGTTTGTCCTACAGGACTCCGCGTGGTCTCTAAAAATTCTATAGAATCCTAGCCTTCTGTCCGGACCCACGTCCCTGGGACGGGTGGGTGGGGCTTTTCCCCACCCTGAGCCTACCCCTTTCCTCTGTGTGGGCTCATATCCTCAGTACCCTCCTGTCAGAGATAGAAGACTGAAAAGAATACAAAAGGCTGCTTGGAAAATGTTCCCTAAAAATGTGAAAACTTTTTATTCCTAGTTTTTATGTTCTTGGTACCTACGTAGTAGACTCCTAATGATTATAGAGGTTTTGAATTGGAATGTTTCCTCCAATTCTACGTAGAACACGTCATTTTGAGCGTGAATTGAGACTGAATTTTTTATCTGAGTAGTCAAAATGATGTGATACCTAAGCTGGATGAAATCCAGGAAGTGAAAAATAAAAATAATGTGTAATCTTATTTTTTATATCGATAAATTGTGATAAAAACCAATTCATTTGATGTTATACACGAAGAAAGACGTTGCAATAAAGATGTTTTATGTTAGTTTGTGGTATTTACAACGAAATCCTGTCATATTTCAATAACAACCATGAAAAAAGCGAGTCGGTGCCCCACGGACAGAAGGTTAAATTGATGGAAAAACAAAACCTTTATATCTATATGTTTTGAGTTAAGGCGTTTTCAAAATTCATTTTTCGGCCCTTAGTAGTGACCTACATCATAGATTCATACTGAAGTAACCATTGATCGATCGCAACAGAAAGTGACCTGCAATAGTATGTTGATAGGCATCAATTCATCTGACGAGCAAATTTAAAATTGTGTGGGGAGTTTTGGATTGAAGTGAAAAGTTAAATTAACATATTAGCTATACAAGAATTTCATTGAAATGAAATAAAATAAAATATGGGTACAGGTGATGGCGGACATTTTATGACCCCTGCCTAAGGAGCTCCTTCGAGAGAATAATGGTAGGTACCTACCTAAAATTATAATATTAATTCGGTAAATAGATACTAGATAAATTTGAAATCGAAACAGAATAAAGAAATTTTCCTTTGAGTATAACTGAAGGATCTGCGAAGGACTCAAAATATTCGGGGGTGAAATTCTCGTTGAGCCTAAATATAATTTTTCCTGGCCTTATTTCCTGTGGCAGGTAGATGTTGGTCGAGCAGAAGGTGAGGCGGACCTCACTCACCAGGATCCGTCCAGCCAGCAGCAAGATGGCGTGGATGTTGCCCCATCCAAAGGCGCGTCCGCCTATCAGGATAACCAAGCGAATTTTGGGGTTTCACTGGCTTGAATTTCTCTCAGATTTTAATTTGGGACTTCCAAATCGGAACACTACTACTACTAGAGATAAAAGAAAACTATACCTACCTAGTTAGATTCAACAATTTTGCTTCCGAGTCTACCAAGGTAGCGGAAGCTTTGTTTTCACTTTTCAAGGACGAAAAAAAAAAGTTCTCCAAAATCAAAATTTCCACTCGCGTTTTGCGTTTTAGACCTTCCTGAACAATTTTGGTTCCGTGTCTGTCTGTCAGTCTGTGTGTCTGTCATGAATTCCTTGTAACGCGCATAACTATACGAAGTTACTGTCCGATTTCTATGAAATTTTCAGGGATTGTGCGGGTTGGTGTGTAGACGGTCCCCTATGAAAATCATCATCCTCTGACTGATAGAAGCGACTGCGCATGCGCAAACGTGAATTCCTTGTAACGGCCATAACTTCTACATTTTCCATCCGATTTCAATGAAATTTTCAGGGATGTTACAGATTAGTATGTAAATGGTCCCCTATGAAAATCGCCACCTTCGGACTGATAGTAGCTACTGCGCATGCGCAAACGTGAATTTCCTTGTAACGGCCATAACTTCCACATTTTCCACTCGATTTCGATGAAATTTTCAGGGATCGTGTGGGTTAGGTTGTAGATGGTCCCCTATGAAAATCATCATCCTCTGACTGATAGAAGCGACTGCGCATGCGCAAACGTGAATTCCTTGTAACGGCCATAACTTCTACATTTTCCATCCGATTTCAATGAAATTTTCAGGGATGTTACAGATTAGTATGTAAATGGTCCCCTATGAAAATCGCCACCTTCGGACTGATAGTAGCTACTGCGCATGCGCAAACGTGAATTTCCTTGTAACGGCCATAACTTCCACATTTTCCACTCGATTTCGATGAAATTTTCAGGGATCGTGTGGGTTAGGTTGTAGATGGTCCCCTATGAAAATCATTGTCCCCGGACTAATAGAAGCGACTGCGCATGCGCAAACGTGAATTCCTTGTAACGGCCATAACATCCACATTTTCAATCCGATTTCAATGAAATTTTCAGGGATGTTACAGATTAGTATTTAGATGATCCCTTATGAAAATCACCACTTTCGGACTGATAGTAGCCATTGCGCATGCGCAAACGTGAATTTCCTTATAACGGCAATAATTTCTACATTTTCCATCCGATTTCAATGAAATTTTCAGGGATGTTACAGAGTAGTGTTTAGATGTTCTCCTATGAAAATCACAGAGAATTGTTTTTCATAGAGGGATTCATTCATAGAGGAATGGTCTCCTGTGAGAATCTCAAATCCCAAGGCAAGGCTTCGGTAGCCCAGAGGATAAAGTCTTGATCTGAGCTCCTAAGGTCGCGGGTTCGAATCCCAGCCGAGGCTATGTATTTTTTTGATCCAATCACATACACCTACTCACTTAATTTTTCATCCGAATTTGATGAAATTTTCTAGGATTGTCCAGATTACCGTGTAGATGGTCCCCTATGAGGGTAGTGAAAGGTACTTAGAAATTGGTGTTTTGAGGTTAACTACTATGCATCGGATCATCTATACAATCGGGTTATGGATACGAGGAAGCTATATGCCACACCCACTTGGCAGACGTTTTTGTTTAGTGTCAGTGATATGTAGGGGTTATCGGAGTGAATGCTCTGTTTCTGTAGTTTTTGCATCACTAATTTATAATCTAAAGATTCGACTTATTTACGTTTGTAAACTTTTGTACGTATTTTTTGAGAAATCCATCTGTCATCAGGCTGACTGACCTAACTACACGAAAAATCAATGATGTGACGTGATTTCAGATTGAGAACGGCAACAACAAAAAAGGCAGACTTTCTCTGCACGCTGAAGTGTACCACGCTGGGTTGACTGGCGGAAGAAGAAATCAAGTCCAAAAGTCGTTCATGACAGGTAAATTACTGTGTTTTGTGGAGTGGGAGAAGCCCATAATTAATTATTACTTAATTAATTGGGGAAAGGGTTGAGTTCAGGAACAACTCAAAAATTTGAGATTGACGAAAATTTTATATTTTGACTATCAAAACAGGTGGGAAAATATACCATTGAACAAGGGACAATAATAATAATATAAATTTAATCGAGGAAAAAGACCATCGGAAAGAGGAGGAGAAAATTATATGAATTGATCAAAGAGATGACTCACCAGAAAGGGGATCCGGGAAGGAAGTGATTGTCACAGGGAAAATGCGCCAATCGAGCCCCCTCTTCTCCCCAAAGGGGTAACTGAGGTGGGGAACCTCCGTGGAACAAAGTACCCCTCGGATATCAACAGATATCCGAGGTAAACCTCGATCCCTCGGGTGGTCGTCCACCACAGTTTCCAATTTTGGTTTTTGAAGCTGTTGTGTTTTGCGTGTAGTCGAGTGAGGGCGATGGTCCTCTCGATGCGCTGAATGGGGTATTTCAGTCAATTTTTTTTTTATTATTTTTTTTTTCAAAAGAGTATGGCTCAGGAATAAAGGTAATCGGGTCTGTTCGTCGAGAAAATGTTTTTAAAAAATCAGAGAAGCTAAGGAAAGTTGAAGATTTGAATGGTGGGACGTAGCTAGCCAATCGTGACGTAGCTACTGTCTTGGAGCTACTGTCGTGGCTACTGTGGATACTGTCTTTGAAAAAAGTATCCATGCACAGAAACCCTTGAAGGACGTCTTGGATACTACAAAATATTACTCACACACGCGCGCGGCATAGTCCTTGCCTAGTGTGTGTGCATTTATAGCAGCCCGCCTTTTTCAAACGTGTGATCTCTTTAATTAATTTTTCTACCACATGTTATAGTATCATTGGCCTTAAAGTTGTAGTATATAGGTTTTCAAGGGTGCTGAATCCAAATTTTAGGTCAAAACCTAAATTTCCGACCCACCGAAATACCCCATTGTTCCTAGCCTGAATCCTACTCAATGGAGAGACTGATCCCTAAAGTCTAGAGCTTTAGCACTCCATCCGCGGCGTCTCACGACCGACCGTCCAGGTAAGTGCTTATAAAATCTATCCGCTAACCTCAGCGTCTGATAACAGACCCACTGGCGGGAGGCCTACTGTTCTGAAGAGGTCCCTAAGGGGAGCTAGAGGTTCGGCGCCTTTATGGGGCGAACCGTTTCCTTGGAAGAACTGGGCTGTAGGTAAGACAAGAAATGATAAGTCGGATAGACGAGGTACGAATGCATGTAGGAGGACCCCTGAGTGCGGCTTATATACTCAAGATAATATGGTGAGGGGAGAGTGGAAAAGAGGTGACGTCAGACGTGTTCTTTCCCTTTCTCACCTCGCCTGTGTTGGTGATGACTCATGCCACTCTGGGTTTTCCTACACGTCACTTTATTGGAGAACTACTGAACATAGATTTATGACATTACAGAAGCATTTTTTTCACTTGGGAATTTTGCTTCCGAGTCTACTAAGGTAGCGGAAGCAATGTTTTCACTATTAGGGGATTGAAAAAGTCCTCCAAAATCGAAATTTTCACCCGCGCTTACGTTTTAGGCCTTCCTGGACAATTTTCTTGTCTGTCAGTCCGAAAATTCTTACAATATGCATAACTATAAGAGGTTGCAGTGCAAATTCGATGACAATTTTAGGGTATAGATCCGCCGTTGAGCCCTGATGAAGGAAATATATTTTCCGAAAGCTTGGTGATAACAGCGTTTTTTCTGGATGACCCAAGTCCCGATATTTGACAATTTATTCATACCGTGGGTCGATACATACAATACCTATCTTGAAAAGGTTTAACCAGACGGAAAATACTAAATATATCCTACTATTGTTGATTAGCTTCGTTTTCTCACTCACAGGTAAGCTGCGGATCGTCGTGGCCACCGTTGCCTTCGGTATGGGCATCAACAAGCCTGACATTCGTGGAGTTATTCACTACAGTCTCCCTTCTACCTTTGAGAATTACGTTCAAGAAGTCGGGCGAGCTGGGAGGGATCGTCAGCTCGCTAGATGTCACCTTTTCCTCGACTCGCGAGTGAGTTTTCGACTTATCGCCATTTCATAGGGATTCAACTTGGATTATATCCGTATTTTGGAACATCATATTTTCCACACATATTGAAAGCCCCATATTGTGCCCCGCAAGAGGTGCCTCGGGAATCATCTCCTGGATTTTTATTCAAAATCAAAGTAGATTTTAAGTATTTTGGCACCTGCCACACTACTCTTTGATGAGTATTTGTATTCTATGGTTTATCAAGGTTACATCCTCCGTTAACGTAATAGGGTGTGCGCCTGGGTAGGAAAAACTGTTTTTTGTTATTTTTAATCTAAGGTAGACCTCAGTCTGAGAATTTTGGTACCAACCGTGACCTTCTAGCGTGTGTAAATCTTTTCCTATGAATTTTTAAAGTTTCGACACGTCACAGCTGGCTGGGGGGTCCCGCCCAAACGAGAGGGGCGCGTGACGTCATAAACGGTCGAAACTTTGAAAAATTATAGAAACAGATCTACTCACGCAAGAAGGTCGCGGTTGGTGCCAAAATTCTTAGTATGTAGTCTACTTTCGATTAAAAATTCTAAAAAAAATCAAGGCGCACCCCCCATTGTATCCCCTGCCCATTGTGACGCCATCGTGCACGCAACCTAGAAAAAAGCAACAACAAAATTACTAATCATTTAAAAACATGGAACATGTTTTAGCCAAATTTAGTGTAGTCGTATAGTCGTAGGTATGTAAAACACAAAAGTTATATTATACCTAGCAACATGTCTAAAATGAAATAAGAATTCCCGCTGAAGGCTCCCCCTCCCCAGAGCCCTCTTTTACTTCTAAACTGCGGGAAATTTCCCGCTGAAGGCGCCCCCTCCCCAGAGCCCCCTTTTACTACTAAACTGCGGGAAATTTCCCGCTGAAGGCTCCCCCTCCCCAGAGCCCCCTTTTTACTTCTAAACTGCGGGAAATTTCCCGCTGAAGGCGCCCCCTCCCCAGAGCCCCCTTTTACTCCTTTGACTCCACATGGAAAAATAGAAGTAAACCGTATTGGGCTGCCAGGAAGAAAATTGCTCGGATGCCTCCATCTGGCAAGAAGAAAAAAACCTAAATTGGCAGAAAAAAAATGTATAAAAATCCCAAAATTATCAAAGTTAAAAAGAAAAATTATTCTGACGAAAGTTTGGCTCAAACGATTTGGGTATTGATCCTAATCAATAATGTCTTTGAACTGTGATTGTTCACGGGTGTCACCAGAAATTTTACTCCTCGCCCAGTGAAAATTGTGCTTAAAATGTGTTCACCGCTGAATTTTGTCCTTTAGAATGAAGATTTAGGTGAACTGAGGAGGCACATCTACTGCGACACGATCGACCGGTTCGTAATAAGAAAACTCCTTCAATTGGTGTTCATCCGCTGTAACTGCGATCCTGGTGGCGATTGTCCGAAACACGAAGTGGCGTTCCCCATCGACACGACGGTCGCAACGTTGGATTTACCACAACAAAACGTATCCACTCTGCTGGCCTATTTGGAACTCAACGAAAGGAAATGGATCAAAACGTTACCCCTCGCTTACACGAAGTGCAAGGTTTCTTCCTACAGGGGTCCCAATCACCTCAAATCCGTGTGTAAATCTGTAAGTATGCCGCATATTTTGACGTAATTAGGAAGTAAAAATGTAAAAACTAACAAATTTTTAAGAAAATCAAAATTTTAGACAATCTCAAAATTTCAGGAATTGTGCGGGTTGGCGTGTAGATGGTCCCCCATGAAAATCATTACCCCTGGACTGATAGTAGCCGCTGCGCATGCGCAAACGTGATTTCTTTGTAACAGCCATAACTTCCACATTTTTCATCCAATTTCGATGAAATTTTCTGGGATTATGCGGATTACATTGTAGACCCTATGGAAATCATCATCCTCGGACTGATAGAAGCCGCTGCGCATGCGCGAACGTAAAATCCTTGTAACTGCCACAACATCCGAATTTGATGAAATTTTGTAGGATTATTCAGATTGGCGTCTAGATGGTCCCCAAGGAGAGTAATGAAAGTTACTTAAAGATTGATGTTTTGAGATCAACTACTATGCATCGGATCATCTGTATAATCGGGTTAGCTATTGAGGAAGCTATGTGCCGGCTATTGGCAGACGTTTTTTCCTTCTTGCTCGATTCCAAAGGTTCATTATTGAAAATAATAACCTGAAAAGCGTTGTTTGTTTATTAACCCAAACACGAAGAAAAATAAATGAAAAGAGCCAGAGAGTGGATCACAGAAAATTCTGGAAAAATACAATAAAGTTTATGGCCAAATACAAATAATTCTTTAGTGGTGGTACGATACAATTCTACAAAATTGTGCATTTGATCGATTTTTATCGTATTTTTCCTCTGAATTATCGTAAGAGCTTAACAGTGAGTTGACGAGTAGGGAGTCCGAACTTTACCGAATACTACCAATCTCAAATGAACTGAAGATCGGAGATTCGCCGTTCACTTATTGTTACTGAGCCGCAATCCACTCGCTCTTCTTAAAAAAAAACCATCTTTACTGAACACTTTTCAAAGATCCGAAGATCGAAGAACCGTGGTTCATTTTTACTGAACTGCGGATCACTCGCTCTTCTTATTGATCGACCCATCTCTACAGTGACCACCCAAAGAGAACTGAGGGAAAGCGAAAATGGCCAACCTAGGCGGGAGAGTCTGACCCCTGATATGTCAGACGCGCGACTGCAGCGCCCCTACCCAGAATACTAGGAGACTTTCATTTTTTTTTTTTTTTTCGAATTAACTCCCCTCAAGACAAAATGTCTTTGGTGACGGAGGGGGCACGCCATAAATTTAAAATAAATAAATAAATCAAATATAATGGGGAGGACACCCAGGACTCACCCGACGCCGGCCCTAGGGATAAGGGAAGATGAGGAAGGTGGGGGTGGGAGAGAAGGATGAAGGGAAGTGCCTCTATAAAACGACCACCAGTTCAAATATGAGCCGAGCAGGACACGGGTGGTGATACCACGGAGTACGCCTACCGAGATGCCCAACTCGCGCAACTCCGTGGCACTTTTCCCGCACCACACACTGCGCCATGACAAGGTTGCAGCCATCACCCTGATGTTGTTGGGTGCCACTCCTTTTAGCTCCGACACTGCTTGCCGTAAATCATTTGTGTCATATTTCCTTATCTTGGTCCGCCAAGTCTGCTCCATGTCCAAGCTGCCATTGACAACTTGGACATCCAGGATAATGCAAGACTGGTCGGGCTTGACGGCAACAATGTCGGGCTTCTTACCCTGGTCACTTGGCATGTGATACAATCTCTCTCTCTCAACATCCCAGCCGCTAGATGACAAAGCACCTGCTATCTGCTTGGCGACCGCATCATGACGTAGAATGCGGCCACCATGAGTCCGAGGACACTGCTGCACTACATGATATAAATGTTCATTTCCACTCCGACAGGCGCGGCAAAGGGGTAGGGTTGTCCCGCGACTACCTCTTGAACACCTCACCGCAGTTGGCAAAGATGCCACGCGGATGGCGTGAAAGTGTCGGTAGTCGCGGGCCCCAATGCCCTTCGAAGCCCAATCTACCCATTGGGATGAGAGAAGGCTTTCGGAGCACTGTCGGAGTTCTTTACCATCCACCAATTCATGCAGCGCAGCAGCGAACTCAGCAGACGAACTGGGTTTTGGCGCAGATGGTGTTGCTCGGTCGCACCATGCTAACTGCTGCCTGACAAAATCAAGATCAGCAGCCGCACGGGCGACCTCCCAGCTCGACCCTTGAAGGGCTAGCAGGCGCTGGCGGCGCAGAGAAGGGATACATGCCGAGAGAGACACAATGCCAAGCCCACCGGATTTGACCGGTGCATGAACATAGGCACTTGGGACACCAGGTGGGAACTTCAGCCAAGAGCGCACAGCAGAGCGAACTTCTCGATCTAATTCTTGCAGCCTCCCCGCCGTAAGCCTGCCAAAGACTAACCCATAGGTTAGCTTCGGCAGTAAGTACGTGCGAAGGAGGCGCAGCTTCTGCTGTGGCTTCAATGGAGCCTTGGTAACGCGAGCTAGTGCTCTACCAAGGTCCACACGGCTGGCAGTTATAGTGGCCACCCCCATGAAGTCGACGATGAAGTGATTACTGTCGAAATTCGAAATCCATGTCTGCTGCCTGGTCAGTGATTTGCAATGATGACTTGAATTTCTTCAAATTACTTAATATTATAGTCGTTCGAAAATGTATCCTGAGCTGACTTCACTGGAAGCAGCTGGGAAAAATAACTATTGATGTCAATTTGTCTCAGAACTCTTGATGGTAGAATACTAATGATGGATAGTTGAGGAATACAATTTTTGATGTTATGAACTCTTCTTTATTCTTCTCTTCATTAGAAAATACGAGAACACCCTTTCTTCTCTCCTTCGAAAAATTATTGCTTCAAATCTCAACCCACAATCACATTTATAGCGGCAGAAAACTTGCATTCAGTAGAAATTTATATTTACTCTCAATAGAGTGAGTAAATAGGTTACTTAACCATAAAGTCAGAATTAGAAGGTACCTACCGTTGAAAAGGGTGGTACTTTGTTAGTTAAACTATATCAATTTATTAATCTTATCATTTGTACAAAAGTGCGAAAATGCAATTGTCATTGATATACTTGAATTGAAATAAATGGGAGGTAAAACAGACTTGTAAGTAAAAGTTTTATTACCTCCATAGACTGAAACATGGAAAAAGCTCGCGACTTTTGTGACTTCAACTTCCTAGAAAATGACGTTTGGTAACATTGTACGATGATAACAAACCTCTCATGGTAAGCAAGATGACAAAGAGTTCTCTCGCTAGGGGCGCGGCAGTCGCGCATCCAACAGATCAGGGACAAGACTCTCTAGGCCAAGGCTACCAGAAAGGCACTCCTGAGACTGAAGTCATCATTCACGCTTAAAGTTGCCAATCTGACATTCAGAAAATTCCCTGTGAGTGTCCCATACTCAGGTGCCGCGCCATGGTTTAAACTGGCTCCGCTGACTGTGTTTACTTGTGGCGTTCCTTTGCCAACCTGCTCTGTGATGATTCTGATGCGACCTCTAATAAATTCTCATCGTGGTTTTCAGTGTCCACCGCTGGCGTTGGTCTTCGCGGATCATCAGGGGAACTCGAAAAAGTCCGTAACCTCGTTGGAGTTCGACATTTTTGAACTATCTCGTAAAATCAACTGGGACAGCGGCGTGCTCAAGAAAACGCTGAAAAACCTCGAATGGACAACTGGTTCGTACTTGTCATTTATACTTTCTAATGCGTCTATTTACTTATCATATTAAGCATGTCCGCATTATGGATGAATTATTTAAACTTACTATGTTCATGTTCTAGAAAACGACAAACCAGCCAAATCCGGGATGATGGTCGAGTTTATGTCCTTGGGCTTCAGAGTGCTGGCACCTGGTGAGATAATTATAAAGTTGGATTAAATTAACTTGCTAAGAAAGTTCGATTCAATACTCCTCCCCCCCCCCCCAGTACTCCTTTGATGATTACTTTACAGCAATAAAAACGTTGAATTTCGAAAAGACTTAATGTGACAGTGTGTTAGTTTTCAGTCCAGCTTCCTATTTTTATTACTCTTACTCTTATTTTTTCTTGGTCATTGTTATATGCTCATTGTGTTGAACAACAAATAAAATTACCTATCCATCTGTATATCAGCTTAGTAGAAAAGAATCAAACAGACCAGACTTGCACAACTCTTTCAATTTTTTTTGTTTTTGAACATAGGGGGAATTTGCCTCATAATTTTTTAATTTTTTTTTCGAAAGAGGGTTCACTGATATGGAGGAAACCCCCATAGTGTGCTGCTCGAAAACGCATCCAAAAAAATTAGATAATTTAACTGCCGTGTGAAGGAAGAACGACTCAACTCAAAATTTTCGAAACCCCAGAAATGAGCAACGAAGTTATTCTGGAAAACTCGCCATAAATTCACTCCAAATCACTCCCGTGACCCCATTTTTTTCAGACCTCATAATATGAGGTCATAATATGAACAACATATTATGTTGGTCAACTCAATCGACTGGTACAATTATTTCTCTTTACACACGTACCTTCAATCGATTCGTGTCATTTGAATCAAATATAGACAACCATACGAGACGCCTCAACCCGATCTTGAAGCCAACAATGTGGAGGAAAAACAACTCAACGGCGTTTTCAGCGAGTTGAGTCTTTTTTTCTCCACAAATAAATAGCAAATCTAGCTAGTTTAGGTGTTTTAATCGAGGACTTGAGATGTTTTTCCTAAAAAGCATAGAGTTGCGACGTTTTTGCTTAAAATTAGGCAATTTTCAAATTACACCCCTAACGATTTCAACCCCTTCCGGGGTGAATTTCGAAATTTTGACTCGTTCATCGGAAAGGTGGAGGGGGGGAATTAGGAGAGCCCATTTTCGAGTTGAGTCGTATTTCCTTCACATGGCAGTTTAGGAAGATGGAAATTTTAAATTTACTGGGTGTCTGTGACGTGACAAGTTTCCCCTTACAACAGCAGCGCTACCTCTGATAGCTTACGTGATTGAACACACGAGTGCGCCACGAACTGGCAGAAACAACCCAGACACAAAAGTGACGAAAAGAAGCAATTTTACTCACTCTTTTTTACTATACGATTCTACCTATTAGTTTATCATGAATTATTAGTCTTCACCTTCTCTTATTTAGTTTCTATATTAGTTAGTTTTGATGTTTGAATCACATTATTTGAGTGGATCGTTTCATACGATCACGAGGGCCTTCAACTCTACCTGTTCACATTCTCCCGGTCACAGATTCTCCCAGCCAGAGCACAGTTTAGCGTGAGGAACCCTGGGGAGTGACGTAATCAGTTTTCTTCGATCTTTGCGGTGTTTTTTGACACCGCTTCACTTGTTCAGGCATTTTCATCTACGGTAATTTTTTTCCTTAGGGTATTCCTAGTGTTGAAAGTTATTGTAGGATTTGACTTGAAATTCCAGAATCTAAAATTGAGACAAATTCCTCATTGGTTGATTCGTTAATTCCTCTAACCTCCAGTTAAGCTGTAAACCTTCAGTAAACTGTACCTACGATAAGTGAAAGTCTAGATAGATAGATATGTTTATTTTCGCCATTTTGTACACTTTTACAATAATGTAATTGCATGAAGGGATGCGATTTGCTCAGATTTCCTACCCGACGTTCGGCTTGGCCCGTATTGTTGGGTAGGATCTTTGCAAAATCGCTCCATATCGGTAAATAAATTGATGTCTAATATACATCTCAGTAATAAGTAAATTACTAAACAATACATGATTGGTCAGAAAAAAGGATGCATTTTGATAATCTCTAACATACACTAACTTACTTTAATATTCTTCAACTTTAATCATCTCTAAGCTTAAATAGTCTCCTATACATATATGCTGTTTAATGGTCTTTCGCATCTAAAGCCCCCTTCTGTAACTAGCCAACTTAACACTAGCAATCTATCAGTCGTCGAATCTGTTCCCCCAAGATTCTACCAAGCTTACAGACTTCTAGGAATACATCCCTCTCGTTTTATATATTTTCATCATTCATTATGTATTGACCTCCAAGTACATGCCTGTATAAGTTCATTTCGATACACTAATATACGCCGTTTTATTACGCCTTCTATTCCTTAGGAAATCTGCCAGATGAAGAACTAGACCACGCTCTGGATGTGCTCAATAATTGCGTTCAGGATCACGAGAAATCCAAATTGAAAGGTCTTCAAGCCTTTTACGGAGCTCTTTCCAAGTAAGTCAAAGATGTATTTTGATGGGTTTCAGTTATAAAAACCCTGGTAACCCTGTTACCCCACGTCTACAAGATTTAGATTTGTATGATTATTTATAATAAGTATGTTTATTAAATTTCCATTCAACAACAGAAAAAAAGAAATGGTATTTCTGTCCTTTTGAGGTAGGTATTGGAAAAAGTCTTTAAAATCTAACAAAAAAAAAAATTTTTCTATACAGGGTGTCACCCTTACGGGCGCACCACCGGGCAGGGTTCGATTCTACTACTAATTTGCAACAAAAAATGTCTCTTAGCAATTTTGTTTTAGAGGCTTCGTTTTCGACTTATTTCACATTTAAGATTTTTTTCGTGTTTTCGACCTTACATCACTAAAATGGCTATAATTCCCTTAATTGATGGAGTAAATTCAAATTTGATTATATCATTAGAAAGAGCGTCAAATTTCCTATCTCCCTGATGGGGTTTTAGAAAATTTCAAATGAAACGAACGGGTGTAGAATAAACCAAAAGTAAAAAATGGGTAAAGTTTCGAAAATTTTCACTTTTTTCAAAGTTTGTTTCTCGAAACGTCGTGAACGGAAATTTACATGCTGTAGGCCTAAAAGTTGCATGAGAATCCCAGCTTTCTAACGGTGTAGTCGTTTTTTTAAAAACACCACTTATTCAGTTAGAAAATGACGTTTTTAGGGCAGAAAACGATCATTTTAGGGTGTCAATCGGCGTTTTTCACCAGAAATGCTTTCCAACTTAATAAATCATTTGACATGAAATTTTACGTAATTTTGACGCTGAATCACTTTCCGATCTCCTCGACAAACAAATAGTACTTTTCAAGCCCTTTTCGTTGGGCGAAGGGCTCAATCTCGTTGTTCGTTTTATCCAAAATTGTCATTAAGGGGGAGGTCTGGGTTATTAATGACTAGCACTCCTTCGACTTTGTTGACTTACCTAATTTTTGCCCTCTGTCTTGAAAATATCGTCCCGATCATTTGCGGAAAGCTTTATCTTTTCGATAGATAACAAATTGGGAGTCGAGGACACAGTTGTTGTACCCTGTTCAACCGAGAAAGGGCTTGAAAAGTACTATTTGTTTGTAGAGGAGATCGGAAAGTGTTACCATTCGATTCAGCGTCAAAAATTAAGCAAAATTTCATGTCAAATGATTTATTAAGTTGGAAAGCATTTCTGGTGAAAAACGCCGATTGACACCCTAAAAAGATCGTTTTCTGCCCTAAAAACGTCATTTTCTAACTGAATAAGTGGTGTTTTTAAAAAAATGACTACACCGTTAGAGAGCTGGGATTCTCATGCAACTTTTAGGCCTACAGCATGTAAATTTCCGTTCACGACGTTTCGAGAAACAAACTTTGAAAAAAGTGAAAATTTTCGAAACTTTACCCATTTTTTACTTTTGGTTTATTTTACACCCGTTCGTTTCATTTGAAATTTTGTAAAACCCCATCAGGGAGATAGGAAATTTGACGCTCTTTCTAATGATATAATCAAATTTGAATTTACTCCATCAATTAAGGGAGTTATAGCCATTTTAGTGATGTAAGGTCGAAAACACGAAAAAAACGCTGCCAATTATTACACAACGGTTTATTATTTTTATATAGATCACTCGTCTACAAAATCACCAACCATCCAATATAAAGAGAAAAAGAAAAAAAAATATATAAAAAAAAAATCAAAAAAAAATCAAAAAATCAAAAAAAAATCAAAATCACAAACCATCGATCGCATTTCGGTCAGCTCTAATTTGAACGGAGATTAGGCCTCTTTTGCGATTCACACTCGTGTTTTGATTTATATATATATATATTTCAATATAAACCTTTAAATTTTCGTAGGGAGCGAACGGTTTGTCCTACAGAGCTCCGCGTGGTCTCAAAAAATTCTGTAGAATCATAAATTGAAGGAAAAACAATACCTTCATATCGACATTTTTTGAGTTAGGGCGTTTTCAAAATTTCAAAATTGATTTTGGAACCCTTAGGAGTGACCTACATCAACCAAAAGCTTCGGGGCACAACTAGACCCCAAATGGAGCCTACATACCAAATTTCATCAAAATCGGTCAATGCTAAGTGGCAAAAGTGCCGCGTACGGCGTACGGCGGACGGACGGCCAAATTTTTATTCGATTTTTGGATTCTACGTACCTTGAAACGTAAACCATCAAATTTTGAGGGGGTGTTAGAATTTTTTTTTTCTTGGTCGATTCCAAAGGTTCATTATTGAAAATAATAAACCAAAATCTTAAATGTGAAATAAGTCGAAAACGAAGCCTCTAAAACAAAATTGCTAAGAGACATTTTTTGTTGCAAATTAGTAGTAGAATCGAACCCTGCCCGGTGGTGCGCCCGTAAGGGTGACACCCTGTATAGATCTTTAGTCTGCAAAGAACTCGGCTTTGCCATTGTCACTACCTACCAACCATAAATATTTCCTACCTACCACGTAGGTACCCATAGCGAGGTCAGCTAAAATTTCAACGGAGATTAAACCTCTTAGGTAATTCACACTCGTGTTTCTGATTTATCGTAATTCCAACCCTCAAGTTCTCGTAGGGAGCGAACGGTTTGTCCTAAAGAGCTCCGCGTGGTCTCTAAAAATTCAATACTATCTTAAATTGAAGAAGAGACGATACCTTTATATCGAAATTTTTTGAGCCAGGGTGTCTTCAAATTTGAACCCTTATTTTTCAACCCTTAGAAGTGACCGACATCAAACAAAAGCTTCGAGGCACAACTAAACCCCAAACGGACGGCCAAATTTTATTCGATTTTTCGATTCTACGTACCTTGAAACGTAACCAACACATTTTTAGGGAGGGGGGGGGGGTTAAAAATTTTTTTCTCTTGGTCGATTCCAAAGGTTTATTATTGAAAATAATAACCCAAAACGGACCGATCTCAAAAATGATAGCGGAAAGAACCAAAAAACGAAAAATAATAATCACAGCGATTAACCCTAATTGGACCATTTTATCACTAAAAGTCACCAAAAACATCTTCGGAACTCCACAGCTGTCCCAAAGTGTCACCGGAGTAGCCAAAATTAAATTGCTATTTTGAATTTAATGGACACCAGAATTTTTGTAGCCATTGGAAATCTCAAAATAGACAAAATGTGACAAAAATTTCAAAGGAAATAGATGGAAACATTTTCCAGATGTTTCTCATAACATCATTTTTTAGGACGTCTCACAGTAAGACTTGGGCGTCCTTATGCGATCGATCTGGGGAGAAGTTGGACAACACTCAACAGAAAAAAAAAAAAATAACCTCACAGTAATCCGTTTTAGACCATTCTGAATCCAAATCCGCGAAAAAGACCATAGGTGTATGTCTGTGTGTGTGTGTGTAACAAAATCTTGTGTACTCTGCACAGGCCTTAGTTCTCAACCGATTTTCCTGGTTCATTTTTTGTTCGTCGCGGAAAACTATCTAGTTGTGCACTACGTCGCCGGAATTCCGAATATTGCCTTTTAAGGGGGGGGGGGAAAGGGGGGGTTAATGCTCGAAAAACGTGCTTTTTTTGGGCATAATCTTGTGTACTCTGCCCAGGCCTTAGTTCTCAAACGATTTTCGTGGTTCTTTTTTCGTTTGACGCAGAAAACTATCTAGTTGTGTACTACGACGCCGGAATTTTGGATTTTGCTTTTTAAGAGGGGGGAAGGGGGGGTTAATGCTTTAAAAACGTGCGTTTGCGTGCATAATCTTGTAAACTCTGCCCAGGCCTCAATTTCCAACCGATTTGAGTGTTTCTTTCGGTTTATTATTTCCCATAATAAACCTTTGGAATCGACCAAGAAAAAAAATTTTTAACGCCCCCTCAAAATTTGATGGTTTACGTTTCAAGGTACGTAGAATCCAAAAATCGAATAAAAATTGGCCGCCCGTCCGCCGTACGCGGCACTTTCCCCACAGCATTGACCGATTTTGATGAAATTTGGTATGTAGGCTCCATTTGGGATCTAGTTGTGCCCCGAACATTTTGGTTGATGTAGGTCACTTCTAAGGGTTCCAAAATAAGTTTTGAAAATTTGAAAACGCCCTAACTCAAAAAATTTCGATACAAAGGTATTGTTTTTCCTTCAATTCAAGATACTATAGAATTTTTAGAATTTTTTGAGACCACGAAGGGCCCTGTAGGAAAAACCGTTCGCTCCCTACGAGAATTTAAAGGTTTTACGTACGATAAATCATAAACACGAGTGTGAATCGCAAAAGAGGCCTAATCTCCGTTCAAATTATAGCTGACCGAAATGCGATCGATGTTTTTCTTCATGTTGGATGGTTGGTGGCTTTGCAGACGAGTGATCTATAGAAAAATAATAAACCATTGTGTAATAATTTGCAGCTTTTTTTTGTTCAACTCAGAAATCTTCCAAATTGCACACTATTTCACCAGAGTATCAAAATTCGCAAGGGTGGGGGGATAATATTCACAAATTATCCGATTTCTCAATATTTCGGTTCCATTATAGCTTACTAATTGTATGCAAGTTCTGAAATTGAGGAATAAACCTCAATATACCTCCAGATTTCCATGAATTATTCTCTGTCTCACCATGGAACTAATAGTGGTGTCACCATGGTGCCAGGACACCATAACTCGCATATTTCATGGGTTTTTGATTTTTTGTGTGTTTTAACTTGAATACGGAAATGAACTTCGACGGACTGCCTACCAAAACTAACAGATGAAAGTTCAACGTTACAAGGTATTACCGCTTTGGTGCCAGACTGGCTGGGGGGGGGGGGGGGGGGTTTGAACTCGAATTCGCTTGTTGGGAGTCGTAGATCATAGATTTTGAACATTTTAAAAGAGCGTTTAATGCTCTTCAAATTTCAAAATGTTATGGTGGATAATGGTGAGGGGGGAGATCACTGTTTCTTGCCTAAAATACTTGATAAATTACATCGAGTGAAACAGTTTTGTCGCTTACCAACTGGTTCAAATTGACCCAATGCTTATCCAATGAGACGGCCCCTGCAATGCATGCATTACTTAATGTTTTTTTTTTTCATTATTTCAAATCACTGTTCATTTTCAATAATTTTGGATGGAAATTGAATAATTCAATTATTTAAATTCATTTTGAGCTCCAGGTGTATCCTCATGTTTTTTGTCTCACCGGGGTAGGTAGACCCTTCGCAAACGTTATTGATGGCCAATGTCCTCAATTAAGGACCCTACAGCAACAACGAGCCAAATCCAAAATTGTCGTTTGTGTTGACGCTAGAAACTTCTAGCACTACCTGCTTACTAGGTAGTTCTGGGAGTTTCTCGCATCCCCTCTCGACCCTGCTAGTTGATTCAAGTTTGAACTAGTTGATCCCAAGACGATCCCCCATCAACCTCGTTATCTGTACAGTGCTATGGATACGAGGAGGCTATGTGCCACACACACTGTCTTACTATTTAATTGAATTTGGGTGTGATTTAATCGCACGCCAGAATAAGGTGACGGCACGGCAAGCGATTGCGCTTTCACGACTCTAAAATAACTCCCACGGCTGAACAAGCCATTCCCGACAGAAGAATTTAGTGAAAGACAACAAATGGATAAGGACAACTCTAAAAAATGTTTGCACATCAGTTTAATAAATAACCGACCGTAAAATAAATTGCAAGACAGAAAAAAAATCACGTCGCCAACACAACGACAAGTTATGTGGCCAGAACCACTTCACTCATTAGATCAAAAGGGCAGCTTTGGCCTTGCTTGGCCTTCCTAAAATCATGACCGGATAGCCTTGCCATATGAGTTTGTAGGTGGCATCAATCTGCACTATAGCGGACATCTTCATGTGACGCAACAGTCTTTGTGGACAACACAATTTTCAGGTCTTGTTGATTCGGATCCGCTGTTTTAGCTCGCACTACAAAATCTAACACAAACGGTTCATCTTCGTCGGATGGGACTTGTTTCCTTGCACTACACCAAGCATGACCAAGCATCACTATTATAGTCCTCAACGTATGCGAAATTCATTGTGACACAAACGGAACAAGCGGTCAGATAATACTGAAAGACCGTCGTCGTGCATTGATTATTCTGACTGGAATCGGCTAATCTGTGTCGTTGTTATCTGTGTTTACTACAGTTAGTAAACATTTTCTCGGCGTGCTCCTTGAGACGTGCACTTCGGATTGTTTCGTCGTTCCACGAGCCGATTCAGAGTAGAAAAGTACCTGTCGTGCTGCGGCCCTATTCTGGCGGGCGAAATATTATTACCCATTGAATTTTCCAATTGAGAAGAGGTCTGCGGTATTGTTAAGCTGTAAAAGTCTTTATTGACAAGGTTATTGGTGAGGGGAGGATAAATTGCGGCGGATCCTCTGTATGTATGTTGTTTATTTCGCATGTCGAGCTACCTACCTTTCGCCTAAAGGGCATCTTCAGGACACTTTCTTTATGATTTTCAATTGCTTTGGTAGTAAATGTATGTGGCTGAACATGTGGCTACCCCTTGAATCAGCTAAATTTGTAACATCTCTTCAAGAAAAGTGGGATACCCTCCTATATTGATTCTAGAACTCACCAAGTAACAGCTACTAAATTGAAAAATACAAGCATATAAGCCCCAGCACTTACGAGGCACATATTAAATTTATAGGATTTGGGATTTTTTTAAACTCAGGACCATTATTGAAAGAATAAAATCTAAGACACAGGATCTGGAAGTCAGAATCTTGCCTATCAAACCACATCACATCAAACTTATAACACTAATTATAAGTACGAATGCCACCTGGAGAAAGGACCTTACTGGTATCAACTAGAAATCAACTATAGTGGTCACCCAAACTACTACCTATACAGCTTAACTTGAATGGGTAGAGCACAATCTTACCTAACCCAACACCGTTCTGCTTGGGATCCGCCGCAATTTATCCTCCCCTCACCAATAACCTTGTCAACAAGAAGGCAACAAACTATGATTGTCTTTATTGACTATGTTAAGAGATCGAACAGGGTAGATTCATCAATGGTAATTTCTTCTTTTCAGCGTTTCTTATAGTAAGATTGCGGATTGCGAAGACGGAGAAGAAATGAGTCGAAGAAGTGAACGCTTGAAAGATGAAATCAGGAGATATTTCAACGACCAAACATCAGTTGACGCGATACAAATTAAGCCAGTGAGTAACTACCTAGATATTCAGCTTCAATTCCTCTAATTCGTCAGCACAAAATTCAACACCAACAGAAAGAATCTCAATTAGCTTTCGAAGTAGCCATCATAAAAACCGACGTTATTTGTAATTACCGTGTTTTGGCGTATTTTGAGTGAGGTTCATTGATATGTCTATTTTTTTTTTTTTTTTTTCATTTCTCATGTTTTATTAAATAAAACATTAAACTAAATAAATTAGAAATTTTCTAATTGTTATTATTGCTTTCGTGACTACCAAGGTTAGTGACGATTCGATGTAACTTTCGATGCGATATTCAATATCGAAATAATATCGGAAGGCTGTATCGATATCAATAAAATGTCGGAAGAAAAATATCGATATCACTAATATCGATAACATGTTATGTTTTTGTGTCTGTTCTTATCAACATGAGCGATCATGATAAATTATCGAAAGAAAAATATTGATGTGTCATATTGACTGATATCGGATAATATCCGATATCAATATTTCCGATATGTAATATCGGATATCAAGATATCAAAAACATATTATGTTTTTGCATCTTTTATATCAATATCAGTGTTATTGGTAGAATATCGAAAGAAAAGTACTGATTTCAGTGATATCTAATATGTTTTTGCGTCTGCAAGATGAGTGATATCGTTTGGAAAATACATAATATGTATCAGTGAAATATTATTTCACTGATATCGAATAATATTCCTTAACATATTATGTTTTTGTGTCTGTTCTTATCGATATGAGCGATCACGATAAATTATCGAAAGAAAAATATTGATTTCAGTGATACCAAATATGTTTTTGCATCTTTTTTTTTCTAATCGATATCTACTAACATAATGCCAGTTTAAATTTTACTCGTAAAAAGATGTATCAATACATAATATAGTAAATTAATACAAAACAGAAACTATGTCGGACATAGTCATGGGTAGTCATGTTATTTCAACATTGTTGTTTATGTGTTGCGTTCATCTTCTGTTTCTATTTATATTGGTTCTTAATTATTTTTTATATATCAGGAGAAATTGATGAATTGCAATAGGGAGGAATATAACCATCACAACCAATAATTTTTTTCTTTCGATATCAATATTTTCCTTTCGATATTCGATAATATCGCAAGGAAAATATCAATGCAAATTTCGGAAATATCTAAACAAAATATTGATATCAATGAATATCGAAAGTATCCAATCGTCACTAACCAAGGTAGCAGAAGCATTGTTTTCACTTTTCAAGGATGAAAAAAATGTTCTCCAAAATCAAAATTTCTTCTAGCATTTTACGTTTTAGGCCTTCTTGAACAATTTTAGTTCCGTGTCTGTCCAAACAGTCTGAACCAAAAATTATAAGAAGTTGTTGTCAATTTCGATGAAATTTCGAGGGATTGTGGAAGGGATTGTGGTAGATGGTCCCTCACGTTAATCATTGCCCTCAGATCGACAGCCTCTGAGCATGCGCAAAAAAATATGAATTTCCTTGTTACTGTCATATTTTCCACCGGAATTCGATGAAATTTGCAGAGATTGTTAGTGTTGACGTGTAGATGGTCCCCTACGAGGGTAGTGCAAGTTTTGAGGTTAGGGGTGGGATTTATAGATGTCACTCGAACTCCACTCAGGTTCTCGAAAGTGGAGGAGCGATCCAAGTTGGAAATTGGAATTTCCAGTTCTCACTCGGCCTCCACTTCACCCAAGGACCCTCCACTCGAGTGGCCCCGTCCACTTTACAGATGTTTTTACGGTCTGGCCACACTGTGGGTGTGATAATCAGCTGAGGCAATAGAATTTTGTCCATTTTGTAAACAAACCAAAGAAGAAAGAGCAACCACACGTCACAAAGTGATTATTAATTTAATAAGATTAAGTCTTTACCTCTTTTGACTCTTTTTTTACCGTAAAGGCGGTTGACATGAAACAAGTTTGCTGATTGATAGCTCTGCAGTGATGATTTTTGGTGTTATCATTCTGTGTTGTGTTGTAATGGGGTATTTCAGTCAATTTTTTAAATTTTTTTTTCAAAAGAGTATGGCTCAGGAATAACTGTAATCAGATCTGTTCGTAGAGAAAATGTTTTTAAAAATCAGAGAAGCTAAGGAAAGTTGATGATTTGAATGGTGTGACGTAGCTAGCCAAAACTGTCTTTGAAAAAAGTATCCATGCACAGAGAAGAGATTGGAATGTTCTCACTGGTAGCAGGTTCAAATTGAGGCTCCAGAATGTTGATCTTCCTCTTCTTTTCCGTCATATTTAAAACGAAAGAAAGAAAAGAAATCGTGGGCGATACAGCTGAAAATTTGATAAGTCGAAACCACAAATGAAGCGAACAGAAAACAACCGATTACTGACGGCAGACGTAGGTAACGCTAACGATTGAACCATAAACTAACGCTATCCGAAATGAGAATCTCTTGGATACTACAAAATACTACTCACACACACGCGTTGCATAGTGTGTGTGCATTTATGACGGCCCGCCTTTTTTCAAAGGTGTGATCTCTTTAATTAATTTTTCTACCACATGTTATAGTATCATTGGGCTAAAAGTTGGAGTATGTAGGTTTTCAAGGGTGCTGAATCCAAATTTGACGTCAAAAACCTGAATTTCCGACCCACCGAAATACCCCATTGTTGTGGACAGTGTAAGCAAGAGAGAGCTGTAGCTACAAAGCATCGGATCATTCAGCCAACAGAGTTATTAATACGAGGAAACTATGTGCCCCATCCACTTGGCAGACAATTTAAAATATTTCAAATGGTTTTGTATTTAATTTTTATGCATTTTTGAGACAGTTATTTTAATTGGAGGTGTTTGTTTCTCGAAATTCAGGTGGAAGTCACGAACGAATCATCAGTTACTGACGACATTCGCCAGCTGATTGTGAGTTCAAGAGGCGATCACGTTCTAACAGGTCGAACCATCGCTCGCATCCTTCACGGCATCGGGTCTCCCAACTTCCCGCCGCTCACGTGGGCCAGGACGAGGTTTTGGCGCCTTCACATGAACCAAGACTTCAACGCCCTCTGTCGCCTAGCCACACAACAACTCCTGCTGTTTAGGTAGGATGAAGTGCATTTCCTTATAGACTGCTTCCAATACCTACCTAGCTAAAATGAAGTTTTCGATGTGAACTGCTAGTCTCAGGATCAACAAATATTCCATACAAAATTTTGAACAATTTCCTCTTCTTGTAAAAACGTGTCAGGTTTTTGTTAATGTTGTCCGTCAAAGTTCGAGATTGTGAAAGTTTGGTTATTTTTTATTTAATTAGAAATTAATTTGGTGGGATCATTAAGGCTTTTCATCCTAGTTATGTGTGTGTGCGTGTGCTCTTTTTTGTTGATTTTCGTGTGTTGTGTAATAAAGGAATATTTTTATTACATCGCCTCTCAATCGCCCTCATTATCATTCAGTTTGAATCTACAGGGTGTAAGCCTAACTGGTCTGCCATACGGTATTAGTCGATTTTACAACTAATTTGCAACAAAAACTGTCTCTAGCGATATTTTTTAAAACCCTTCGTTTTCGAGTTATTTTAACTTTAATTTTTTTTCCTCGTGATTTTGACCTTATGTCATTAAATCGGCCATAACTCCGTTAATTTGCTGTGTAAATTACAATTTAAGGAACCATTTGAAAGAGCATTAAATATCCTATCGGATAAATGCCTCAACTTTTTTTTGAGTCAAGGTTTGAGACATGAAAACGTCCTCTAAAAAGAGAATTTTACGTAATTTTGGAAACCTCGCATTTTTTCAATCACAACTTGAACTACGAGAACTCATACTTTTTCAAGATGCAAGAACAGTGAAAACTGCGCCAGAATCTCAGCTTTCCAACGGTATAATCAAAACATATTCTACAACCAAATTTAGGGGAGAAATTCGTGTTTGAACGCGGAAAAACGTGAATTTTTTCAACGAAATCGGCGCACTGGCCCCCTGTTTCCGGAGGCCTCGCGGTCTACTGCGGCGCCGACCCACCCACTTCCTCAGTTATGACCGATTTAATGACATAAGGTCAAAATCACGAGAGAAAAAAAGTTTGAAGTTAAAATAACTCAAAAACGAAGAGTTAGAAAAAAATCGCTAAGAGACATTTTTTGTTGCAAATTAGTTGTAGAATTGACTGGTACCGTAAGGCAGACCAGTTAGGCTTACACCCTGTATAGTTCACTTTCAAGCTCGGTGACCAACTACCGAGAAAATGGAGAGTTCCTAGTAGATTCGGTTTAGACATCGCTGGACATATCCAATCTGGGACCAGATTCACTAAATCAAGGAAACGTCCCGCCATATCTAAATCGAACCAAATCCACTTGGAGCTCTCTAATAATTTGCATTAATGTAAATGGGTCATTTTCCTGGAAAGGTACAATCGGTATCCCAAGATTTCAGAAAACTTAAAGTTCGACTCAAGTTCTGCCAAAAATCAGGGATTAACCTCACACCATACTGATTGAATTTCGACGAAAGAACACACAGTGGGACGCTTAATTAATTAATTAAAAATTAAAGAAGAAAACCCATCGAAAGAAACCTATTGGCGTGGTTTCCGCGTAAAGGAAAATACTCGGAACCCCATCTCCATGAGGAGCGAGAACTGGGAGTTATTCCAAAAATTGAACCAGGTCGGGACGCAGCTGTAGAAAAGGGTTAAACCAACGTGGAACACGGTTTTTCTGATAGCAACCTAGAAACCTCCAAAAGTTACCAAGTAATCTCAATTTATCGGTTTTTCGAGCCAAAACTTGGTACCAGGGGATTTTTATGGTTGCTCAATACAGTTTTGAGGTCGAAAAACGTAAAGTTTTTAAATTGCAACGGAAAATTCAAATTAAATTGTTAACAACTTGAAAAAAGTCTTTCATCTCTCCAAAAGCCACCATCACCGGCCGATGAAAGACACAAAATTCCTGGGTGGCACTTAGGTTTTTCAGCTTTTCCCGCGTTCTGGTGCTGTTATGCTGAAGTGTAACCTTATCGCTGGAACCAGCTCGGTAAAAACAAGAACTAGAGACCAAAAAGAAAAAATAATTTCGATTTCTTGCCATTCTTACAGAGGACAGATGAAAGACAGACGGTGACTGTGACACCACAATTTTGCAACTGACTCCACTTGCGCACGCTTCCACACAGAAGGAATACGTTTCCCGCCGCTTTCTTTGATAACCTAACGACTAACCTCACCTCTTACAGTGGTAGTAAAACCGCGGGAAACGATAAAAAGCTGCCAAAATACGAAAGCACAAAAAAGGCAGATTAAAGACAAAAACCTCCGGACAAGCACATTTTATCCTCCTGCTCGCTTTATTTGCTTCTGAAAAAATCTGCAAATCCATTTTTTTCATGTATAGGTATATGCAATGAAGAATCACTACAAATTCAGGCCGCTGCTTTCATAGGTGATTCATAGTGTTCAAGCAAAGTTGACTACCTAGGGGTCCGGATATGGCAGATTACTGGACATTTAGCAGTTTAAACTTTAATTTCTATATTTTAGCGTGAATAAGTGTATATTTTATTGATTGCCCAAAGTAGAACAAAGTTGATAGTTTATGGAGAATTTTTTTTTTTGACACCAAAATCATAAATGTGCATTCGGAATCTTCTCTGGACAACGATTCGCCCTTTCTGGGAAAATTACCCAAACACGTATTCTGGAGAGATATCTTTTCGCTAATATATCGCACATCCGGAGTAAGACTGGTATAAGTAAAAAAACCCAACTGATGGGAAATCGCATTTAAAGATTTTCGACTTCTTTGTTGTTCTATAACAGTCATCTGAACGAATTTTTTTAATATCTCAAGGGTCTACGGCACTCATATACTATTTAACTATCATGTGCTATACCAAAATTGCTTCGTTACCTCTTCATTTGCGACCAGCATGCTTAAATTGATCAAATTCCTATGATGTACCACTATTACCCCAAGAAATGGTGGAACATCTCAAAATAAACCAGAGTTGTAATTCTAAAAGTGGAACCAATACATGACCTTTCGGATCAAAAGTGGTACATCTCATATTATACCAACGTTACAACATGCAGACCAAAGAGAAATTCCATTTTGTTTTGGAGAAATACTGGTGCATCTCAAAATAAACCAGTATTGCAATGTAATTGTAATTTAAAACTAGATCAACCACTCTAATTATTGTTGGATCAAAAGCGGTACATCTGATATATACCAGTATTACACATACCTTGAGTTCATCACACTTCGGCGTCTGGCGCATAACTGAAGTGATCCAGTCTTGCTCCGACGCCATGGTAGAAGAATGGCTCAGAACCATACTGGTTTATCTGCTCTCTAGCGGCCAATAACTAAGTTATCGTTAAACCCGTTCTACCCCCGTGTAGAGCTCGACGAGAGCTATCTGGTGGAATATATAACTCAAAACCGCCAATTTCGGACTTATACCAGTCTTACTCCGGATGTGCGATATATCTAACTTCGAAGCTAGAATGAAGATCAGAAACTATAGGAGTCCATATATAGAGTAGGTGTCAATGACCATTATGAGTTAATACCAAGGATACTAGATTGTGTGACGTCACGGAGTCTACACTGAGCTTAACGGTTACCTACATAAAAATATGAAAATTGCGCTGGCTGTTCGAGGGTAGGTTTCTGCTCTGTATGCGTGAGTCGAAATTTTCAATTTTCCATGTGAGATCATGCCCCAAAATGCATGGTAGTGAAATATCCGTGATTCTGTGAAACAGAGTTGGGCAAAAGTTAGTTCTGACTATTAGTTTCAGTTCGACTTTCAATACTGAATTAGTTTTAGTTTCAACTGTTGAAACTACGAGGGTGGATCAAATATAAACGGGACTCTGACCTCTGAGCGCCGACGGTTGACAGAAGCGTCACTTCGAGATTGTTTGAACAGGTTCATTAGAAGGTGGATGAGGGGGGCGTCTCCCCCTTTACAACCTTTCATGAGTACCTACTTATCGCGATGTCTGAACAAAAGGTGCCCGTTTTCATTGAGCAACGAATTACCTATCATAAAATTTCTTACCCGTGAAAGAGTCAAACCTTCGGAAATTTTTCAAAGGTTGACTGCCCAGTTCGGGGACCAAACCCTCTCTAGGACCCGTGTGTTTGCCTGGCACAAAGAGTTTCACAAAGAGAACGAGTAGAGAATGAGGAACACGATCGTCGTCCCCAGAACAGCATTACGGATGAGAACATTCAAGCGGTTCGTGACATTCTTGAAGATGATCGACGTGTGACTGTCTCCGAAATCGCTGAGCAGGTAGGGGTAAGTTATGGGAGCTGCCAAACGATCATTACAGAGCACCTAGGATTCCATAAAGTGTGTGCCAGATGGGTCCCTCGCCTTTTGACTGCAGATCAGAAGTTGAGACGTTTGGAGGTCTGTCAGAGGCTTTTTGCAAGGTTTGAGGAAGAAGGGGAAGCATTTTTGGCTAGCATCGTCACCTGCGACGAAACATGGGTCCATCATTACACACCCGAATCGAAGCAAGCCAGTATGGAGTGGCGGAGGAAGGGGCAGACAGCCCCAGTGAAAGCAAAAACTCGACTGTCTGCTGGCAAGGTCCTTGCAACTGTTTTTTTCGACTATCGAGGCGTTTTGCTCATTGATTTTTTGCATGAGCGAAGAACAATCAATGCTGCCTACTATTGTAAGCTG
This sequence comes from Apolygus lucorum, assembly GCA_009739505.2. Lineage (NCBI taxonomy): Eukaryota > Metazoa > Arthropoda > Insecta > Hemiptera > Miridae > Apolygus > Apolygus lucorum. Next base: position 7,276,235 of record CM019170.2, on the reverse strand, counting down.
CTGACTCAGGTGAGGGCTGCATATCGCAGCAAAAGACGGAATCAACCAATTCGTGACGTCATCCTCCTCCACGACAATGCAAGGCCCCATACTGCAGCTCTAACTGTTCAAAAATTGGAAGAAATGCATTGGACTCCACTTGATCATCCTCCCTACAGCCCTGACCTATCGCCCTGTGATTTTCACTTGTTTGGGCCACTTAAAGAAGCCCTAGGCGGACAGCGATTCGAGGATGATGAGGGGGTCGAGGGTTTCGTGCGCAATTGGCTTCAGACGCAACCTTCATCGTTTTTTGATGCTGGGATTAAAAAACTTCCTATTCGCTGGGAAAAATGTGTCACAAAAGCAGGAGACTATGTAGAAAAGTGACATATACCTGCTTTTTATTTTCTAACAAATAAAATTAAAAAAAAAATAAAGTCCCGTTTATATTTGATCCACCCTCGTAAAACTAATTTAGTTCTAAAAGTTAGTTTCAAAATTGCGAATAAAAACCAAAGCAGTTTTATATTTTAGATGTTTTTGTCATTTGGCTAGAATAAATAATTTATTCTAGCCAGATGACAAAAACATCTAAAATATGAAACTGCTTTGGTTTTTATTCGCAATTTTGAAACTAACTTTTAGAACTAAATTAGTTTTACGAGGGTGGATTTCAACCCAATGCATAATTTACCAGGCGGGTAATTATTACCCGCCTGGTAAATTATGCATTGGGTTGAAAATGGGGGGTGCGCCTTGATTTTTTTTAAGATTTTTAATCGAAAGTAGACTACATCCTGAGAATTTTGGCACCAACCGCGATCTTCTAGCGTGAGTCTAGATCTGTTTCTATGATTTTTCAGTTTCGACCGTTTATGACGTCACGCGCCCCTCTCGCCTGGGCGGAACCCCCCTGCCAACTGTGACGTCATAAACGGTCGAATCTTTAAAAATTCATAGGAAAAGATTTACACACGCTAGAAGGTCGCAGTTGGTACCAAAATTCTCAGAATGAGGTCTACCTTAGATTAAAAATAACAATAAACAGTTTTTCCTACCCAGGCGCACACCCTATTACCCACCTGTTGAACTAGATGTTCTAAGGCAGGTACCTATATTGTCACTTTATAGGTATATCTTTGTGAATAAAAGTCAATTTATATATAATATAAATGAAGATCTATGTGTATCTATGAAATCTTCATGTGTATCTATGAGATTATACATAAAAAGTATTATCAAGTATAATAGTACCTATAGTATTTCAAGTATGATCCTACTTTTACCCAACTGTGACTAGCAGCCATTAACTTTCTACAGATTGGAGCCTGGTGCTATGTATTTTGCAAGGCAAGTTTTAAACAGTACCTATAGCTCTCTTTACTTTGCAAACTCCATGAAGTTTTCTTTTCCAATGAAAAATTGCTCAAAAATCGAGTGTGGGTAATTTTTACCAGGCTGTAACCAACATACCGAGTTTTCACCTGTGACTGAACGGGTTAACTCAAATTCCGTTTTGATTGGGTGAAGAAGAGGTGAGGAGATTTGGTGTGACGTCATAACTGTAATGAGCGGAGGGGGACATCACGTACAACCATCGGGTACCCCTCGTAAAGCACTTCGTCGCTGGAATTAGATATTTTGTTTGCCACGAAATTCTTCCTTCACATCAACCAGAGATAATTTTAAAAAAATTTCAAATCGATGTTTTACTTGAGCACTCCTGCTTCTACCAGTGTTTTGAAATTTCATTTTAATTCTATATTCTAAGAAAATCGTCTGTTTTATCTTTTTTTTACACTTTTAGTCTCATCAGTTGGAATTTTGTTGTAGAGTAGATGCTAGAACAGGATGATTCAGCTCAAAAAACTTGGACGCAGTGAAAGAAAGCTGTCATTTTGATGTTTGTTTCCACTATGAACAAAGGAAGGAGCACCAATAATTTAGGAGAAAACCCCTCTAGTAAACCAAACACCCCTCATCTCCAGAGAACTATTCCTCTGGACTACTGAATCAGCGTTAAAATCATTCAAAAATAACCATTATTAGGATGAGGTTAGAGAAAAAATCTCACTTCACGTTTTTCAAACGAAAATAGGAATCACAGTTTTTATTTACAATATTCGTAATATTATTACGTAACATTTCCTTAAGTTTACCCTTGAAATCGAAGATACACAAGCATTCACATATTTTCATGAATATTTGATTTAATAGTAATCCTACGAAAGGTCAAAAGAACCTAAAATCTGTAAGAAACCAGATGCAATGTTTCATCTAAAGTTGGTAAAAGTAAAATTCACGCCACTACGAGGCAATACTACGTAGATCATAAGCTAGTTCACAACTTCAGAAATGCCGGAGATTCACAGCATTCCATCTTAATTGATCAGCGATGACACCTCGAATCACTCGGAGGTTTGATTTTGCTCACCAACACCTCGTACATAGTCCTGGTTCAATTCGACCAAAATGTAAGGCCACTTTCACACTACAGGATTTTGAGAGCTTCAGCACAGGCAACCAAAGCACCCGAGTCAAAAGGTGAGTCACAATTACAATGTTATGAAAAAATAATTACAAATCAATCAAGCACAATATACGTAGGCCTACAGCTATAGGACTTCACGATAGTTTCCCAGATGTTCCAGTTTATACGAACCTATGATATTCCAGTCCAATATTTTATGATACCCTTTTTGGTTGCTAATTATAAAACCTTCTAAGTTTGGGATTAATTGGTTTGTGGTACAGTATTTTATCAAACCTATCACAGTTAATAATAGTTAATGAAGGATAGAGGCAACGCAAACTCCTTCAGGTCTACCTCAGAAACTGTGCATCTGTGGTAACTAATCATCAAAATAAGCACGCAATGTGAATTGAAAATGAACTGTATTAAACATGATTGAATGACTACTTAAATCTGGAAATTGAACAATCAACAGGGTGGTGGTTCTTGCCCGAATTCCTTGCCTTGGAGCCACTACATTCTCCCCCCCCCCCCCTTAGTAAAAACATTATAATGGGAGAATAATAATGATGACATAGCATTGCAACTACAAAACAAGAGTACGGGTTACTGCACAAAATCACGGAGCCATGCTGGAGGGTGGCGTTCACGCTCTGATTTCCTGGTTGGAAGGATTTCCGCATTTTGGAGAGGTGTTCCTTGGAGTTCCAACGAGGGTTCCTCTGCTGAGGTGTCACGTGGTTGGATGGCTAATGGAGGTTGCTCAGAATGTGCATTGGTAACTGGAGGCTTATTATTACTTATAGGCACCATCATTGGAAGGGCGTTAGTAGCTATAGTCTGAGGAATGGTAGAGTTGCTGCCTGAAATTCCTTTTGAGATATCTCCAGCAAATGAAACTCTCTTCCGTACCCCCGTGCGTCTAAGTTGATCTATGTGTCTCTTATAGACATATCCATCGTCCAATTTGATGATATAATGCAGGAGTCCTTGTTTTTCCATCACTGTTCCAAAACGCCAAGTTGGATGAGTTTTATCATAATACCTTGACTGAACTCTGTCACCAACTGTGAATTGACGAGTTCCTGGCAAAGGCTTTGCAATTTCATTTGAGTTCTTGTCTGGAGGCTTTATGGCATCCAACCTCAGACGCAGTGGTCTCTTAAGATATAGCTTTGCTGGTGAATTGGCGTCATATTGGCGTCCTGAAGGTGGCGGATCTGCGAACTAATAACCAATTCTACCTTCCATGGTGGAACCCTCGCAGAGAAATTGGTACGACATTTTGTTTGGGTGATGGATGCGCTACGAACGACATTATTTGTGTTTCTGATCCAGAAATGAGTTTCAAGGTGCAGTAGGGAAACAATGTTGTCGGGGATTTGCATGATAAGAGACAAGTAGTTCTACCTTCTCCAGAAGAGAGCACCAATGGGTCACAGAGTTTCTATAGCTTCAATAGAGCTGATATCCTGGACTGCCTGCAGAGTCTTGCAGAAGGTGTGAAGAAGAATGTGACCTGTGGAGTCTACAGCCCAGTGTGAAAAGTTCAAGGCAGGTTCCTTCGAAATTAGGACCCTTGAAGCCGATCTACAGGAATGGAATCCTTGTTACTCCGCCGCGTCCTCAACCTTGGGTTGTTCACACCAGTATTGTGCCTGCTTCAGCACTCCCTGGTTGTAAGTGCAACAGATTTGTTTAATTTTTTGTCTCGACTTATTCAGACCAAAACCATTCTGCATATCCTTTACCATATGTTCTTCAGGAAATCAGACAGAGACAAGCCTGTTCTCAGTCTTCTGTTTCTTCTTGTGATTTCACTCTACTCTACTCAAAACTTGGCGGGATAGGCAGTTGAGTGAACAGAAAAGCCGATTACTGGTGGAGTGGAAGATGGTAGAGCCTCTTTATCACAGTTGTAGAATAGTCCACCAATTACTAGTTAAATAGTGAATTTTACTGAAAACTTTACAAGAGTAGAGTTTATTGCTTATACTCTACTCATGTAAATTGGCTTTGGTACCTCTTCTTGCCCCATCTCATCCACTTGGTTGCTTTCAACTCAACTCCGTATTGCGAGAAGAGAAAATCCCTCAGTATTTTCGTGACACTATTCAAATTTGGATTCAAGAGATCTAGGAATTTATGCGCAGTTAGCGCATCACGTGAATTGATTCTTCAATCAATCTTCAGAGAGCCAATCGTCCATCGTGTTCTCAGATCTGCTGCCTTGGGCCCCTCAATACCATTGATTCAATTAATTCAACTTTGATGCAGTAGGTATGGCCAATTTCATAACATCAGACCTGTCCGAGAAATTTTACACGATGAATTCGTCGTCTGAAGCTATATCCAGGAATACATCATAGCACTCCCTGTTGCAGTTGCCGTCAGCGTTGAAAACATATTTATGGAACGTTCCATCGACGCAGATCGCTATGACGGAGTTTCTCGAAGCAAAAGCACAAATGCAGGCGCACTCAGGAGGTACAGTGAAGTTGGCGAGCGCCCATTGCGACTCGACGTAGTTGCCGAGCAAACGGATTTTGGAAAAAGACGACCGCTTGTTGAGACGAGTGTCCTTCAAGGCGAAAATGTGGATCGTTCCTTTGTCGCTGGAGCAGCAGAGGAACTCGGAGTCTCGACTGAAATTGATGCAGTACACAGTCGCCGGGTCTGTGCCTCGCCTGAGTTCGACGAGGAGTTTCCTTTTGGCGGTGTCCCATACTCTGATCAGCGTGCCTTTAACCGAAGCCGTGGCTATCATCGTACCCTGCTGGTTGATGGTCAGACAAGCCAGGTCATTTTGGTGGGCGTTGATGGTCACGGGCGCACTCGAAATCCCAGTTTCGGTGTTGGACAGATCCACCAACTGAACGCTTCCGGTCTTGTGCCCAGGGTACACCAAAAGGTGCCTTTCGCCAGTAATTATGGGCGTCACTTCGCAGAGTCCCAAAGGATTATACCTGGTCTCCAAAGTAAACAACCTCTCGATTTTATCCGGGAATGAAAATACGTTGATTTGATTCGTCGTAGCGACTATCACTCTGTCTTTTCTCAGTCGTACGGTCTTCACAGGCGCGGGGAATATCAACACCACAATGACAACGGAAATATTGTCGTCGTACAAGAGAACGGAATTGTTGGCGAATTTCGGACGAGACCCACCAGAAACCAAAGCGAGAATGTTCGTCCTTTGAAGCATCTCGCATTGTGACAGACTTCCCATTGAATCGAAGTCGAAACTCGTGTGGTGCGCCAGAGGATCGACGTTGAAAATCCTCAACCCCGTCTCCATGCAACAAGTGAAACATCCTTGGTCCTGGTTGAACCTCAGTCCGATGATTCCTTTGTCACTCATTCTGTGGCCTTCGTAAGCTTTGACAGATGATGTCAAAGAACAATCTATCTAGAACTTGAGCCTTCTGTTGCAACTTTTCGACATACCTGAACTGAAGATGCAGTGATTCTACAGAGTTGATGTATTACCAGAATAACGACAGTTAAATTCACCAAATGGACACTTCAAACTAGTGCTACCTTGATTTGAACGCACTCGAAAATAAAACGCAGTTTATCAGGGAGACTGTTATCATCACCTTATCGCACTTGTTTTGATTTCGAAGTGACGTTTGATTCCATTCGATACGATATATCGTTTTCTCTTGTGACCTTGATTTTCCAAAAAAATCTGCAAGAGAAATCCTGTAAGACATTTTTCGAGCACTGCAATCAATTTTGAAGCCAATTTCGTGCCGTTTTCTCACTTCTGACTGAAGGTTGATATTTAAATATTTGTCGATCAACAACCAAAACTGGCAATCGACACCTGAATGTAATAATCGATAGTGGTGAACATCTCAATCCCATTGGACATCTGGGTCCTAGAAGGCGGAGTCAGCATGGAGTCGGTAGTTCCAAGCATTGAAGAAATGTTTAATACATGTTTAAGACATGTCAATTGTTAATACAATCCATGGAATTGATAGGGATGGCATATCGAATGAAATATATCGATATACAGATCAAATGATATATCGTCAATAAGATATCGATACCTGCGATATATCGGAGAAAATATATCGATATTTCGATATATCGGAAGATTGACTTTGAAAAACGTGTTGAAGTAGGTAGGTGAAATTAAACGTTTTAAAAATTTAAAAAATTAATTTAGGAAGACATTTATTGGCATATCGGAAGATATACTTTGGAGGAAATTGAAGAAGTAAGTAGGTAGGTGAATTGAAACGTTTCTAACATCATTTTGGAAGAAATATATCGATATATTCGTCATATCGTAAGATCTATTTGGAAAAACCGGGTGAAATAAGACTTATTAACCTGCTTAGTATTAACCTACTTTCAAAAGTTACTGGGTGTGAATTATCGAAATTCATATTTTAAAAACGAAAAAAAGGCGAAAATTTAATTGCAACGTTGAATTAATTTTTAAATTGACAGGGGTAGGTATACTGTAGACAATCATGATCCTTCAAAATTGAAAATAATTGTTGTGAAAACCTGCTTCACTTCGTATAGTAGGTAGTTTTAATCTAGACTAGCCTCCATCAATTTTGGCTCAAGTCAAGTAATTGAGCCTTGAGAGCCACTGTAGGTGTATACTATGTACACAATCATGTCTAAGCTGAAGTCAACAGTCTGAAATCTACCCATCACGTAGGTACCCACAAAATTTGGAATAAAATTACTTATCCATTATTTATTAAAAACTACTTATTCTCATCCATTCATTTCAATATTTAATTTGTACTTGTTGAAAACAAGTCGCGATATATCGGTCAATATATCGATATTGACCGATAATATCGGATCTCTATATCGATACAAATATATCGATATATCAAACGTAATATATCGATATATTTCATATATCGATATATTGTTGCCATCCCTAGGAATTGATAGATCAAAGCATGATTAGGACCATGA